>JAJLWK010000102.1:0-30577 GCA_030570675.1 Myxozyma neglecta | reverse complement strand
ATCACGCGGAGCCAACTTTGAAAGGGTACTGGAAGTTCGAGTACTGACATTAGGTCTTCCACGCGCCTCCGCCGTTCCAGAGGTAGTACCTAATTTTGAGAAAATCGATGAATCCGGGATCACAGGAGAATCCGTATAGTTAGAGAGAGAAGAAGCAGTGCGATAATGACCTGGCATAAAAGGATCATCCGAAAGAGTACGCGAATCTTGAACAGGGCCTCGTAAAGAGGCTCTCGCAGGCGATGTCGGGGACCCATTACTGAAGGCTGAATCTGTATCACCGTCATATACGTCCAACGAAGATTCTGGCCGTCCTTTTCGAATAGATCTCACCCGTTGCATTTCATCAAACAACTTATCCAGCTCCTCGTCTGTCATAGCATCCACATTTACAGCTGCAGATTCGCCAAGATATGATTTGGCAGCTTCTAATCGAGCTCGTGACCAGTCATTGTTATTAGCGGCAGCATCTTCAGAAGTTCCCGGTGTCAAGACCTTAGTCAAACTTGAAGCCTCCTCAAACGATGGGAAATCAACATACTCAGAAGCGACGCTGGAAGCACGCTCACTTCGATCAGAGGCGGAACTACTTGTCACGCCAGGCCCACCAATGGGTGTAGAAGATCGGGTACGCTGCATAGGATGAGCAGCTCGTGTTCCGCTAACCGTATTACTGCTTAATCTCTCTTGAAGAGCTTCTTGCGGATTACTGAATCTGAAAATATGGAAGTCACCTAATATAATTCGATCGCCCGAGTGCAACTTTCGTGAGGCTTCTTTGATGCGACTTCCATTTACCATGACTGATGCCTTTTCGGCAGGAAAGATAGTGACAACATTATTCACGTTCTCGAACGTACAATGTTCAGTCAAAATTTTCGAGCCTCGAAGTTTGATTTGAGCGTTTATCGAGCTTTCAGCATTGCCAACTTTCGTGCTTCCCTGTTTGATATTGTAGACTAAACATTCTGCTAATAAAGGATCGTCACTTAAATTAACGAGATATGGTATATTCTTAGGTGTGTGTACTCCAATAAAGCCCTTTTCGATGCTTATACCCATTTCTTCTAAAGCCTCCTCTCTCTGTTTCTGTATCTCTTTGGTCATTTCTAAACGTTCCTCCCAGGTTTGATTTATTTCTTTCAAGAGCTTTTCCGAGGCTACCAGTTGTTCCGCCAGTTCTGCTTTAGTCACTTTTCTGACTGTTCCGTCCGGAGCTGTTACTGTCACCAACTGATTGTCAGAAGTCTGTCGATCGTTAGCATTGCTTCGATTTTCGGGACTTCCCAGCTTTGTTCTAAGTAAGGCCAGTTCTTCTTTGAGCTCGCGAATAAAACGGGCATTGGGATCTTCATTGACAACAGCATGATTCTTGATTCTTTTGGCTGAGTCAGCATATCTCAGAGTTGAAAGCGTTTCTTCATAGTTAAGATCGGCAGGTGAGATAGTAGCAATCATGGCTGTCCTTGAATTTCCTCCTAGTGAATCCTTCAAAAGCCACGTTAATGCTGAATCACGATAAGGCACCACCAAGTCTCGCTGCTTTTTCCCGCTAGATAGCTCAGCAAGCGCACGAATTACTCTTCCAAGTACTGACAAAGATCGATTAATTTCTGTGCCTTCCTTGAGTCTACTTCCTGTAGCCCCAGATGATGCTGCTCGCTCCGACCCTGCTAAATCAACCAACGATATTCTAGAAACCTTTTCAGTGTCTAGATTAGTTTCGGTGTCATGAAAGTGTTGCGTCAGAATTAATGTGAAAACTGCATGAGAGCGAGACGAGGTTTCATTCATGTTGGTAGCAGCCACAGTTCGCGCCTTGTTCCCTTCATCCATTAGTTCCTCAATTTCCGCGAAAGATCCTACAACTAATCGGGACTAGATCACAAAGGTTAGTAGTTCGTTTCGCACTTTTCATGCCCTATACGCACCAGATCTTCAACATAAGGGCCCAAAGAAGGATGTTCTCGTATACGAAGATTTCCCCTATTCCGGGGATTCAGCAAATCCCGGACCTTTTCTATGTGCTAGTAAGTAAATGATAGCGATTGCCACTTAGATTCGCAATCTCACCGTTATAAATTTCAAGATAAGAAACCTCAACAGTAAATCTAGTCGAAGTATCAGATGACAGTTGTTCGCTGCCGTTAACGTTAGTAGAATTAAGTCGTATATGAAGCAAGAACTGACATTTTGCTGAACAAGACCTCGCAAATTCTGGGTATAATACCGGGATCATCACGAGAGCCCATCTGACTTCCTGTTAGTATAGTGTAATGATTACAATACTTCAAGCTTTCGACATACCATGGAATATGATTTACCAGATCCTGTTTGACCATAAGCAAATATACAATTGTTGAAACCTTGGAAGGCGTTATCCAGCAGAGGCAGTCCCAAATCGATGAAAACTTGCTCTTGACCAGCTACACCTAGTTAGAAATTAAGGGATTTTCCAGCAATTCTTTAGAAGCTCACCATAACTGCTATTTGCAACATCAAAACTCCAGTAGCTCTTATCAAACTTGAACACTTTCGAAACATCATTTTTCGCTCTGGAAGTTGAAGCGATTTGTGTAGCTTCATCATTGCGCACAATCGTCTGATTGTTTTCCATGGCAACAATGCATCTGGCATTTCGTAGGCGCTCTGCACAATTAACATTAGTTTCATTGAAACGAGAGTGGTAGGTCCTTTTACCTCGATTATTAAAGGGGCGCACACGCACAACGACTTTCACATTGCCACCACCTTGATCATCTGTTGACGCCATCTCTAATGTATGTGTACTTGGCTCGTCAAAAGCTGTAAGTAAAACATTCACGGAAGCTAATGAATTTCGCTGCGCACTGGCGCATACCGCGTTAGATTTAGACTTGCGTGGATAGTGTCGCTAGCTTGCACAGTTTGGCCACGTTGAGGGTCCGAGAGCTGTTATCAGTCCCTGAGTTTTATTTGAAATCGGCACAGAAAGGCCTTTGGAGTTTGCTGGTTAAAAGGTGCCGTTATTGGGAGTGCCAGCAATGGCGGGTGCTACCGCGAACAACAGATTTGGGTCCGATAAGATGCAGGGATAGAGCTCGCGCGGCTTTGACGTCAGAATCCATTTAAGGTTCAATCCGTGGGAATTGCCGCCCTAAATAGGCAAGAAAGTAAACACTCCCAATATTTTTTACTATTGCTGAGCTTAATACAAAGTCTACGAACAACCTTAGATTATTCTACTTCCGCTTGGACTAAGAGGCCCGAGAAACTCCGTCTAAATTCCTGATGTTTTCACAGCTGTAGCTACATAAGTAGAGTAGTATATGCCAGATAACTGGAAGCCAGATAAAGCGGTAGCGTCGGAGACTGCGTTTGGATTCTCCACGCAGCAATTTAACGCTGGTTCTACATCATCCTTATAATTTTAAGGAAACCATCCATCCAATTTGAAGGAAACCAGCGTCGTAGAAATGCAAATAATTTTGACTTCTAGTTTAAATGTCCCAACGACGGAAATTAACACGTGATCACAAATTAGGGCACGCTAGTGGCGTCTATGAGTTTACTGATCTGTGAATTTCAAGTATAACAGATTGCGACAGACTAGAATCTGCTGGTTTACATTATCTTGCTGATTTGCGTCGCAGTAGGCTGCAGAAGATAGCCGTTACTCAGCTTCAAGCTGTGTACCGAGATCAAGCATCGGACATTGTTCAAAGATCTCGAAAGGTATCGCAGCGCGCCGCCATGTCACGTCCAATGCGATACGCAGCCATGCTCCTTCGGAGGCCATCTCCTTCTCTTCTCCATTTTTCCACTAGTCGAACTGTGCGTCCATGTATTCCAGGATGGAAATATTCTTCTGTGGGAGGATTTGGGAGCAATAACTACAGACAAATAGCTGCTCTCACGTCAGGAACTCGAAGCTTCTCTCTCTTTCCTGGCAAGATCTTGGCCAAAATGGTCCGAATTCCTGCAGCAGCAGGTGGTGCTGTCGTGGCTGGATTAGCTTATATCAACTACCAAGTGCAAGGTTTGTTTTTCATGTTTTGTTGATGAATCATTATTGACCAAATACTTTCAGAAGCGGCAGGATACACGCAAAAACAGCTTGATGCAGCTACCGAATGGATCACAGGTACTGCTACGAACGTCAAGGAAGGTCTTGAGTCTATCGAAGCTCCCGATTGGTTTAAAGCATTATTTGAAAAAAGTTCAGACGGATCGTCGAGCTCTAGTGCTGATTCACAAAATAGCGGGGGTGGCAGTAACGGTAGCGGTGGTGGAGGTGAAGATACGGCATTGGCTGCTGCTGGTGCTGCTGCGGCAGTCTCATCTTTGAGTGACTCTTCTGACACGGACGAACGGATAGCTGCCTCTACAACGAAAATGATGCTACTCACAAAAAAGATGATTGAAATTCGAAGCATCCTCCAAGAAATCGCAAATAATGGCGTAAGCAGCTCAGCATTAACTCGTCTTCAGCTACCATCAATTGTTGTCATTGGATCACAAAGCTCTGGAAAATCTTCAGTATTAGAGGCAATTGTCGGTCATGAATTTTTACCGAAGGGCAATAATATGGTAACACGAAGACCCATCGAGCTTACTTTAATCAACACTCCTGATGCAGCAGCTGAATACGGGGAATTTCCGGCGCTTAAGCTTGGAAAAATTACCGATTTTATTCAAATTCAAAAGACCTTGACTGATTTAAATTTGGCTATTCCGGATTCGGAAGCTGTTTCTTCTGATCCAATCAGACTGAACATCTACTCTCCACACATTCCAGATTTAACACTTATTGATCTGCCTGGTTATATCCAGCTTGCCGCTGCAGATCAACCCGAAAGTCTGAAAACCAAAATTTCAGCGTTATGCGATAAGTACATTGCGGCCCCTAACCTCATTCTGGCTATATCCGCTGCTGATGTGGATCTTGCCAACTCCACAGCCTTACGAGCGTCTCGGAGAGTAGATCCGAGAGGAGAACGCACAATAGGTGTCGTGACGAAATTGGATCTTGTAGAGCCTCATCGTGCTCTTGAAATACTGCAGAATAAAAACTATCCACTTCAAATGGGTTACGTTGGAGTTGTTAGTCGGATCCCATCTTCGAGAACCAACAATAATATGTTATTTCGTTTGAGTAATGGATCTGATGGTACTGACATTGGAACAATGATAGCGAGAAATGAGGAAGCGTATTTCAGCCGGTTTGCAGAGTTCGTCCCACTTTTGGAAAACGGTAAAACGGATATTCTTGCTGCTGGAGCCACTTTTTCTGAGCCACCGGCCGCTTTAGGCGTCATTAATCTTCGGAACAAATTGATGCGGACATTGGAGCGAACGATGGCCAAAAATCTACAGCCGACATGCGATGCCATTCATCAAGAGCTTGAAGAAACAACTTATCAATTTAAAGTGGAGTACAATGACCGCCCTATCACAGCTGAGTCGTACTTGGCACAATCCCTTGATGCTTTTAAGTTAAGCTTCAAAGAATTTGCTAGTAAATTTGGAAGAGACCAGGTGAAGGCAATGCTCAAAAGTGAACTTGATCAGCGTGTTTTAGATCTTTTAGCTCAACGGTATTGGAATCGGATGGAAGAAATTAATACTAATGGAGACACTGCTGCAACCATTTTACATAGTGTCGCGGATTTACCTAAAGCCAGCGCAGACGATGTGTATTGGCTTCGACAGTTGGATGCATGCGTGTCCAGTCTGACAAAATCTGGAGTTGGGCGGACTTCTACTACTCTAGTATCTAATGCTTTATCTGGAGAAATGGAACATTTACTCAACAGTGGGTCATTCAAAACTCACCCGTTCGTGAAAACAGTGATTCAAGACGCCACGAATGAAATCTTAAATTCAAGATTTTATTCTACGGCTGACCAGGTCGAAAACTGCATAAAACCATACAAATATGAAGTTGAAGTAGAAGATCGGGAGTGGAGTAGAAGTCGAGAACACGCTTTCACGTTACTGAAAGAGGAGCTGCGGCAATGTGAGCAAGCATACGGTGTTTTACAGAAGAGCGTTGGGGGCAACAAGAAATTGATGCAAGTCGAGACATTTGTTGACAAGACGATGAAGGGACAAGTGAAGGTTGAAGATGCCAATGAAATTTACGGATTTAGTCAAGCTCTTCTTGATAAAGGTAAGATTCTTTTGATGCGGTCACTAGCTAGTTTCTAACGCTTGTAAAAGGACGTGAAGGACTGTTCCTCAGCAAACGAGCTGATATTTTGCGACTCAGAATGCTTGCTTTGAAATCCAAACAATGCAAATCTAAAGAAAACAAGTACTACTGTCCTGAGATATTTTTGGACGCCGTTGCGGACAAACTCACGCAGACTGCTGTACTTTTTTTGAACGTTGAGCTCCTTTCTGATTTCTATTACCATCTTCCACGTGAGCTTGATTCTCGCGTAGGACATGGTCTCACGGCCATACAAATTGAGAATTTTGCTCGCGAGGATTTAAAGGTACGCAGACACCTGGAAATTCAAGAGAAGAAACAGAAGCTTGAGCTGGCAGCAGAGAAAATTGAAGGAGTCATTGCTATGCAAAAGACTCGGCGTTAGTATATTGAATGATTCAGAAGTTTATAGTCGACAATAAAATTAACTCCTCTTCATTGCGCACAATCACGCTTTATTATCCCACATATAAAATACTTACCCCAAATCATAGATTGCAAGCTATAGGCAAATATAAACGTATGTATAGGCATGCACTAGTATATATAACCCTGAGCTCAATTCAACATAAACCCTATGCATCTAACCTATACTTACACAGTTGCTTGATGTAGGTGACTAAGCTCGTTGAGAGCGACCGTATACTGCTAACTCAGCTAAATCACAAATTGTCTTAACATTTACATTTCTTAACATTGATTAAACACACTTTGCTTTTTTGTTTCTGAGTATTTGGTATGTTAACAACTTTTTGATTGTTCTTTCACGCGTAAATAGTTTTAGCTGTTTTCTTTGCAATCAGTGGCGTCCGAGACTGGCGTTCACAAATTAGTAAAGTTCATCTGATCTTCGGATATCAGATAAAACTGATCGTGGTGGAAACCAATCTCATTGAATTGACGGGCTTAAATCCGTTTTTTGTCAGTTTATGGGCACTGACTCTGTTGCTTCGCGTGAAAAGAGACGAGGATTTAGCTAGAAACGAACAGAACTAACATATTCTTCAATTTAGTGAGTGCGAGGCGATAATTACGCAGTACAGGTATTTATTACGAGACTGCGCGGTTTTAGCAGTGATAACTCCATTGGAGTTATTTTTGCTTTCAAGATTGTTGCAATAGTTTTCATGATTTACGACCTCCATACACAAGCTTAACAGCGAAATCGAGCAGCAATCGTTTGAAATTCTTTCGAATAGCGCTTCTGTTCGTTTCAAGGATCCAGTCATGAGTTTTTATGCTGAGCCTCGTTCGTCTTTGCAAAATTCGATTACTCCACCTAATATGCCTCCATCAAATACGATGTCGGCGGCTGATCACAAAACCATTCGAAAACGGAACAGAGTACCTTTGTCTTGCAACTTTTGCCGACAACGCAAATTGAAATGTAATAGGGGGCATCCTTGTGAAAACTGCGTAAAGCGAGGAGAAGAGGGATCATGTGTCTATTTAGTGGGCGGCAATGCATCTCATGTGACAGCGCAAGCTGCATCGGCGCAAGGTCTACCGGCTCAGTTGTTCACAAGTTCAAATGGAAAGAAACCAACAGGAGTAGAGTTACAAAATCGTTTGGATAAATTGGAAAGTCTAGTTCTAGGGTGAGTTTTTGCAAATGAGGCTAGGATTTATTGCTAACAAAGAATGTAGTTTAATGCACACGAGCGCCGGGGAATCGGAAAGTCCTGAAGACTCACTGACAGGAGACGATAGTACTCCGCATTATAGTACGGATGGGAACAGTTCGACCGCCCAGGAGCGCAAACTACCCAACCGCGGAAAGCCACCATCAACAGGAGATTTGCAACCAGACGTCGACGCAGTAAGAGAGTCGCTCGGCATGATGAAACTGGATAAAAAAGGAAAGGTTATTTATCACGGTGAGACGCACTGGGGAGCTTTACTGAATGAGGTGCGTTTAAAGACTAAAAAAAATTTAAGCCTACTGACGTTGATTCATTGCAGCTGAGTGAGGTTAAAGCTATCTTCGAGAAAGGTAGACAGATAGCTATCGATCATCCACTTCAACGACCATATGAGAATTTTAATACTGCGCGGAATGCTAATGGATTTCCTTTCAGCAATATACGAAATGTGGAACGTTCTGATTTGCTAGATCTGATACCTGAGAGGGCAACGTGTGACATCCTAATTCTCAGATATTTTGACTTTTTTGATCCGATATACAGGATTTTGCACAAGCCTTCCTTTGAGGTAGAATATGCCGAGTTTTGGCGGGACCCGGACTCAGCCGAAATCGTATGGATAGGTATGCTGTTCAGCATGCTTACTATCTCTTTACAGTCTTATCGTCCAGGCGATGCACCTCATGCTTTCACGGATCGAGAGATAAAAACGTGGAGCGGATGGCACAAAGCCGCAGAGATGTGTCTGGTGGAAGGTAAGTTTATGATAAATGGCAGTATTGCCATTATCAGGGCTCTGATACTGTGGCTCATGGCCGAAACGCGGGCGCCTTTAACTGGGGAGTGGTTGGACCGTTCCTGGGTATCTGTGGGGATGATTATTCGGATATCTCAATCAATGGTAAGCTCTTCATTTTCTTGATCGCCTCAATTTAGAACTAAATTAATCGCTCTAGGGTTTGCATCGTGATCCAAAATGGTTTCATATATCGCCTTTTGAAGCCGAAATTCGACGAAAACTGTGGAGCATCGTGACTTCTCTGGATATCTTATTTTCTATAAATGAAGGACTTCCTTTGACGATTCGAGCTGGAGAGCATGATGTTCGAATGCCATTGAATCTAAACGATGAAGACATAACGCCACTTACGGAATATCTACCTGAAGGGCGGCCTTTTGATGCAGAGACCAGCAGCTCTTATCACCTTTGCGTTGTAAAGCTCTCGAACGTTCTCTGCCGCATTGTATCGGGAACTTTCTCATTGAGGCCACGTCCCGGTTATGATACGATTTTGGCTCACGATGCCGAATTACGGGCGACTTTTGCTAGTTTTCCAGAATATCTTCGTATTCCACCCGAAGCATCTAGTCCCACGGATCCTCCACACATAATTATCCAGCGACTTCTTTTGGATCTCCACTATCGAAAGTCTCTGATTGTACTCCATCGTCCTTTTGCTGCTCGTGCTCAAACCACAACTAAATTCAAGCGAAGCAAAGAAGAGTGTATGGATGCGTCACTTCAGATTTTGCGAAGGCAAAATTGGCTTTACCATTCACCAGCTGCTAGAGAGACACTAAATCGATTCTCATGGTTCACAGATGGACTGATGCTTAATCATTTTTTCCATGCATGTATTATGCTTAGCATTGAACTAGCTTCGAATATGGATGGGATGTCCTCTTTTCAGCGACAGACTGTTCGCGACGCGGTGGAGGCATCAAGGCTTATGCTGGGTCAAGTAGGTAGATGGGATTTTTCGGTTGCCAAAAAACATGGAGTCGTTGTCAGTTTATTGGAGCGTTTCTATCAAGCTGAGAAGCTTTCACCAGAAGATCGGGCAAAACTTCGAGAGAACTCGTTAGCCCGGCAACGCAAACAACAAGGAAGCTATCCTTTAGGTCTTCCAGGAGTGTCCGAGTCTACAATGAACGTTGACATATCTCAAATATCTTACGATTCGCATGCATCGATTGTTCACGAGACGTTAGCTTCTACAGTTGAAACGCCGAAAGAGATATCGATATCAGACCCGATACCTGCTTGCGTGTATGACGTGACAATGAGTAATGATGGCCAGAGCAGGATGCAGATTGATGATAGATATAACTCTATACAGTTTTTACCAGAAGAAGATGAAATTTATATGGATGCTCCTTTTAGAGTACGAAAGTTGCCTGGCAATTTTTGGGTCCAACAAATGCACGGATCCGAAATGCAATTTGATTCAGAAAGACAATCTGGCACACAGCAGAAGGTAGAATCTGTAATTTCTCCAATATTTACATCTATTCACTCTGCTACAGGTAGCACGAGTGGTACAAACAGCGTTAATCGTACAGATGTGTCTATGCCTTCTTCCGTCCGCACTGCACATACTTCGGGAAGTATGGGCTCAGGGCAGTCAGCTTCGACAACCGAGGAGATTAATGATCAATCTGGTATTTTTGGTCAGAACGATCTCAATATTCTATCCAATGTTGGTGGAATGATGATGACGCAAAACCCTGGAACTGATATTCCGCAAGGAGTCAATTGGATGGAATGGGATATGTATATAAACGGAATGGATATGGGGAATCCCTTGCTACCCGGTATGAATGGTATTCAAGGTGTTTTACCATCACAAGTTCCTAATGGGGGCGTGATTACCAATCCGCAAGGTGCAGCTTCATCTGCCATGAATCCATTACTCAATTGGGTTTCAGTTGGGCACACGGGACTCACACCTGAGCCAAACTTAATGGATACTACTGGCGGTTTAGAGCACAATGGCGTTAATTCTAGGAATTCGGATGGAAACGCTCTATTTGAAGATGGTCATGCTAATTTTTGAGATTTGCTCTGATTACATCAAAAGCCATGTATTTTTGTTTATTAGGAGAGTAATGGAAGAGTTTGGATCAACTAATTTGTAATTTGTTAAAATATTGAGATTTTAAAGAGAGTTTCTTAAGGACATTGGTATTTGTTAGGCTATTAATTAATAAACATTTCGGGAAATATAAGCACGGCCGATTGAGATCGATGGCTGTGCCGAATTTATTTGTCGCACTTTGTTAGTGTAACAATTTTCATGGCCGCATTTCGGGCTTGATTCGTGACGTTTATGGCTATTTTATGATTTATTCAGTTCCCATTTTCATTTGTTTTTGTTGACAGTTTTTTCAATTTTTTACATACCCTTAAACTGGAACCTATTATATGATTTCGTACACTTTTTACCCTTCTTGTTCTTTGTTCATTTATTTGATCTAATCTACTATTTTCTGCAATCGTGTCCTTTTTAGAGTAAGTGTTTGTCTTTTTGCTTTTGGATTTCTCTTTTTATATCTATGATATACACTAATATATGATATACACTAATATATGATGATATACACGAATAGGTTGTTAATTAGGGCTTGACGTCTATAATTGAATAATTCAAATCGTCCCCATAAACAGCGACTTCTTTTATAATCATGCGCAGTAAATCTCGTAATCTATGCGTTTGCATTCATGCTTTAACCGGCTCTAATCTAATCTAAAACTTTTTCGTAGCTTGTACTGAAATGTCACGTTATAACTTAAGCTAAGAGCCATGCAGCAACGGTTTTTCCTCTCGCCCTAATCAGATGCGCACATTTTACGGCGCAAAAAATAAAACAAGCTTTTCTTACCTCACGCTAATGCAGTGCGCGGATAATATTACCAAAAACCTAAATAAACCAACTTCGAAACATTAGAATGAACTGAATTATCCGTCAAGAAGTGGCCAAAGACATATACTGCAGAAATGCAATTTCTGGACAATTCAACTTTTAGAAGACGGTAATTGTGTCTAAAATTTTACTGCCAAGCCAAAATCGTCTTGTGGTACCTAGTTTTCAGTTCCCTCTTTCTTTTTGTATACGGCAAAATATAGATGACGCTAATCTGTTAAAACTTTTATAAAAAAGTCCACAAGTTTCTACAAATAAAGTGCTAAGCGGATTGACTTAACGCCTAGTGCCAAGGGATTTACGGAGGAGCTTTCATATTAGGACAAAACTTTGAGTGAGCTGCATTGATTATACGATCCAGAACGTATATCTGATTCTCGCTCGGATGCGAATACTGATATCTGATTTTATTAAAGTTGTCTTAAAGCTCTAGGCAGGACCAAAAAGTTTTTTGCAAACTCACGTACATTCGTACTAGAGTCACGTTGCGGTCTAGACAAGTATCGAACGAAGTTCGAGCGAAGTTTAGCAATTTAAGCTTTCAGGAGAGTAGCTTTGCACGGCAAAGTCTTGGCTACATTACCGACAGTCTTGGCTATACTTGGCTTTTTGTTGTCTTGGCAATGAAGCTAGACGAGATTTCTCACCTATGAACATATTTTAAAACCTGTGCAGCTGCTATAGATAATCAATAATCTTGAGATGCGTGCAAATTTATTTATTTATTTGATAGACAATAAATCACGCAGTGAAAACTTTGTTGGCTTGTATGCGGGATTTTTAACAGTCGACGAAGCTCATTTAGGACAGCAACATAGACCATCAGATACGGAGACCGGCCTAGCCAAATTGACCTATAGTTTATAGACAGCCAGAAGACCATCTTTCTAATTTTTCAAGACAAGCTGCTGGTCTATTACCTTTTTATTGCTCTTTGGAGAAGCCATAATCTGTCGTCATGGCCGCAGTTTTTGAGGTCTCGGTGTTCTTCATGTGAGTTAGTCGATTTCATTTGCAATGTTGGAAGATCATGCGTGTAACGTGCAATAATTTAGCGTTTTTCGTGAGACTTTAGAAGCTTCAATTATTATTTCTGTGCTGCTTGCCTTCCTTAAGCAAGGTATCGGTAGATCTTTAGATGACCCTGTGATTTATAAACGACTCGTTAAACATGTTTGGATTGGCTCTGCTGTTGGATTTTTCATCTGTTTATGTGTCGGTGGTGCTTTCATTGGTACTTGGTATTCATTAGGACGTGACATTTGGGGCAATTCTGAAGATATTTGGGAAGGTGCCTTTTCACTTGTTGCGACTGTTATTATCACTATCATGGGCCTTGCTATGCTTCGTCTTAACAAGCTTAAAGAGAAATGGCGAGTTAAAATTGCTGAAGCTATGGAAGTGCGTAATCACATTGGAAAAGGATGGTTTGGTCGATTCACTAGGAAATATGCTATGGCAATTCTTCCTTTCATCACCGTTCTTCGTGAGGGTGTAGAGGCTATTGTTTTCGTTGGTGGTGTCTCCTTGACTGCCCCTGCTAGTGCGTTTCCTCTTCCTGTCATTTGCGGTCTTCTTGCCGGTTCTGCTGTGGGTTACCTTATGTACAAGGGTGGTGACTTTGTCAAAATTCAATACTTCTTGATTATTGCTACTTGCTTCCTCTATCTTGTTGGTGCTGGTTTGTTTTCAAAGGCAGTTTGGTACTTCCAGAATCATAACTGGGTCGTTTTTGTGGGAAGTGATGTTTCTGAAGAAGGCTCCGGTGCTGGTTCGTATGACGTTCGTCAGTCTGTGTGGCACGTCAACTGCTGCAATGGTGAAACCGATGGTGGCTGGATGATTTTTAACGCCCTTTTTGGTAAGTTGTTGCAAGTTTTTACTTCTCTATCAAATTACTGACGTTAATTAAGGATGGGAAAACTCTGCTACTTACGGATCTGTCATCGGTTACAACTGCTACTGGATCTGTATTATGGTTGCTATTAGTCTCATGCTTTTCAAGGAAAAGAAGGGATATTATCCTTTCTTAAAGTCCTTCTACCAAAAGTTGGAGGCTAAAAAAGTTGCTAAGCGCCGGGCACTTATGGAGCGCGTTGAAGCTGAGAGAGCTGCTGTTGAAGAGACCTATGAGATCAAGAATGCGCAGTCTGACAGCTCCGTGTAAATGCCTGTCCATTGTTTTAGTTTGATTTCATGCACGAGAAGTAATAAGCCTGTAATACCTCGTCGCTATTGTTTTGTTATTATTTTCAGAGTTTATCATATTATTTAAACTGAATTCAAAATGTTGTCTGATCGCACTCTATACTGGACAACCTGACTAGATCTGAAAGCCAGTGATTATAGACAAACTCGACTTTCCAACTGATAGTAATCAGATGTATCGAGTCTACAGTTTGAAAGACATTCTCAGTGCATAAAAAGTATTATTAGTGTTCAGATGAGCTGTAGATATGCTTATGATGCCCTAGCCCAATGCACTCCGTAGCTCAGAAGCGCTATTAAAGTACCCGCACTCCGAAAAACGATTTATGATTTGGATACACAATCAGTCCTGTAGGTCACGATTGAGTTAGTGTGATAGTTCTGCCATGTCGAAAACACATGGAATGAGTACGAGTAAAGACATCTTGTTGAAAAGTTTATAGACCGGGTAATCTTTCATGACTGAGTAATTGAAACTCGAGCCCTGAATAACAAACCCCAGAAAATTGTTCGGCAACATTTCATTGTCCAACAGCTCGCCGCGGACCTACTGTATTTAAAAAACAAACTGAACATTACCGAATTTTTTATAAGACCAAAAAATGTACATAATTGAAAAACTACTCCTAAACTTGCTGTCGTAGCTCTAGAGACGTCTCCGAACTGGACAATTTCAGACGAAAGTTAAAGTTTATAGGATCTGATTTACCTTTTCTGTACACGCCGCCACCCCCATCTGAAGTTGTTACACCGAACTCATACTTGATCCGCCATAGATTTTCATTCACAATCTTTTATCTGATCTCAGTTAGCGAATATAGATTAAGTAGCATGACTTCTATCTCTGAACCAACTCCGCCGCAATCCCCCTCCCTCAAGGAGGCGAATTCCCCTGCATTCCGGCCAAAATTGACTACACTCGGAATTGACTTTACCCGTGCTTTCGCTGACCTTGATCTGGAAGAGAATAACTTGGTTATAGAACGCAGTTATGCTAACGAAAACGACTCGGAATGCTGCGGTGGTGGATGCTGTCAAATTGTGCAAACGCCGTCGTCTTCAACTCCGGGAACACCAGCGCCATCCGCATTTTCTGGTGTTGTTTTCCCTCAAAACAATTCAGCATTTGATTCTTTAGCATTGCCTTTACTGAAAATAACTCGATCCGCAAGACTACTTGGTACTGCTTCTCTTCCAGCAAAAACAGTTTCGATTCAGTACAGTAGTAGCAATCTCGCGAAAGATTTTGTTGCAGAGCATGATCGAGTCACTCCTCCTTCCTATCTCAAACCTCATCCTCCGTTCGACGTGCATAACGTTTCTGTCATTGCTGCTAGGTCTCTTACCTCTGCTGGTGCCATCAAGCGTACATATCATTTCGATCTCGATGTTTCCTCCTATCCTGACGAGATCGCTGGCGTTGACTTTCGAGTTGGCGGTGCAGTTGGTGTTTGTCCTCGTAATGAGCCAGCCTTAGTTGTCGAGATACTTAAACGGCTTGGTATTCCAGAAGAAAAGTTCGATGTACCAGTGACCCTTAGTACAAATGGTGGTCGATGGCCCACTATCTGGGGCGAAGAAGAAGCTCGTACCTTGACCACAACTGTACGCGACATTCTCACTTGGACGGTGGATGTCAACAATGGAGTACTGTCTAAGAGTTTGATTCGAGTTTTGGCTGAGTATGCCGCTGACTACAGTGACCAAATGATTCTTTCTTGGTTATGCAGTAAACAAGGACAGTCGACGTTTTGTAATTTACGATCTGCAGCCTATCCACCTACTCTGCTTCAACTCTTATTAGCATTTCCATCATCGATTCCACCGCTCGATCACTTAGTGTGCGTTTTGCCGACACTGATGCCTAGATTCTATAGTCTTTCTTCTGACCCTGTGGATAATTATGTTTCCCCGGAAGTTGACACTACTGTGTCTAAACCTGTTCGGAGAATTGAGATTGCTGTGACTGTACACGAAGCACCAGAAAACTGGCGTGAGGTGCCCCGTGTACGGGCAGGAAATTGTACCGCATTCCTTGAGTCTCTCGCACAAGCCAAGATAAGCGGCGAAAAAAATGTTACAATGCCTATTTTCAGAGGACTGCAGGCGAATCCATTGGCAAAGGAATTTCGAGCCGATGGACCGATGTTATTGATCGGAGCCGGTGTAGGAATTGCACCTTTTAGAGGATTTGTGCAACGACGATTGAAGAGCGCGAATTGCAAAAATAAGGTGTGGGTCTTACAGGGATGCCGTGACTCATTAGGTAAGTTATCTGATTTGATTTTATTAGGTGACTTGTTGGACAGATGGGCTAAAGATGATATAGTTGACGAGCTCTATGCTGGAGAATGGGGCGTTGATGGTGACGACGTTCGCAAAGTTGTTGAATCTCGACGCGGTACGAAAAAGTACGTACAGGACGAAGTTATATTGCAAGGAGACTTGGTCTGGTCAGTCATTACTCATCCCGATGGTCGTGTATTTGTTTGTGGTTCGTCTAAAGGTATGGGTGAAGGAGTTGAAGCATCTCTCGTGAAAGTTGCTATGGAAAAAGGAGACATGAGCAAAGAAGAAGCAACCGCGTTCTGGGCTGAAAAAGTACGAACGTGGCAGTATGTTACCGAGACTTGGTAATCGTACAAAATCATCAGCGATTCAAAGCTCTTGCTGAGTGACAATGACATTGTGTATTTGAAACGGAGTCTGGAATTGTATGTGTTGATAGCGTGAATTACAGGGATTGAGAAGCCGTCTTTTTATAGTGTATTTTGCTTTGTCTGTTTAAGTTTAGAGTTTGCTAGGTTTGACGCATCAGAAATATCAGTAAAATAGTGAAAATTGTAGTATTTACTTGTATAAATATATAAAACAATAACAAGGATTTGCACCAAATGCTTCAAGCAGTACGGAAATTGGATAAAAAAAATAAAATGCAGTTCAATAGAATCTGTGAAAAGCAAGCGTAGCACTCGTGAGAAGGTGGTTTTAAAGCAGTACAACGAAATGGACTCAAGAAAGTCGAAAAGGTCGCATCTTTGGTGGCTCATTTATAAAGTCATCAGTAATAGGGACTTGACCAGGTTCTTCATTTTGTAAAGATGTAAGCGATTTCCCCAAGTTTCCAATATTCCCGGCAGTATTGTCAACATAATCATTTTCGATTAATGACGGCGAAATTCCAAGCTCTCTTTCCAAAGCAGAAATTGATAAAAGCTGTGGATCATCAATAGCGTCATCACTATATAAATATTGTGAACTCAGCGAAGACTGTAGTAGTTCATTGTCAGCAGCTCTTCGTGCTCTCATTGAAATTGTTTTGGAAAATTGCTCAGTATCGGGTCCGTAATAGCCAAAATCTGGTAACGGATTATACGAACGTGGTTGACTCATTTGTGATGCCTGTTTTGTTAATAGACTCCCATCCAACTTTGTGCTTTGTTCATCCCTATCCCATTGTTCAGCGAAAGAAGCAAAAGTTAGCGAATCATTTATGTAGTTGGTCATCCCGGCTTCAAATGATGTGCTAGGAAGGTTCTCTTCAGCATGAATATAATCGGCATCAGAATAATATTGTCCAGAAACGGCATTGTAGTTATTTTGAGACACTGAACTGATATGAAATGCAGAATCATCAAGGTAAGAATCATTTGTGAGTTCATTCAATTGCGATTGAACTAGAAAGGTATCAGACAAAGCATCAAAACACGAAGTTATAGTTGATGGAGAGTTTAGACAAGCTCGAGCCTCTGATAAAATTTCAGCAACAGATTGTTCATGGTTAAATGACTTGGTGGTTGGAGTAGGCGTTGCTGGTACTGTTGCAGGTTGACTGCTATCTGAAAGTATAGGTGAAGTTTGCTGCGTCTTTTCGAATTCATTTTGATCTTCTAGTTTAATTTGTTTCATAGGTCTGACAGGAGTAGTAGCTGTAGTAGATAATTGAGAAAATTCAGGATCATTACTGTCCTTGGATGCAACGATGGGCTGATTGAATGGTTCAGGAATTGCCAATGATGATGTACTCTTGGTAAGATTGGACAGCGGAGCAGTTGACATAGTTGTCGTCACTTCAGCACTAATAGATGAGGATTTGACAGAAGTTGAATTTTTAGCAAGATTGCTAATCTTGGAGAATTTCAAATCACCTAATCTAGTTAGTACTATACCAATGCTCCAGTCTTTATTTTTACAATACCGCTAGCATGGTTATCCGAAGAAGCTGATCGGGCTCGTTTAAAAAGACCAATACTAGGCTTTTTAGGTAACTATAATTTAACAAAAATATCAGTAAATGCTCAAAAAAATTGCTTGCTTTGTATATTTCAAAAATCCATAATTAAATACCGTAATACGAGCTGCAACAACGTTTTCCACATTCATCACAAAATCTTGCGGATCTGCTGATCCGGAGGTATTTCGATTCGGTTTACTTCTATTACTTTGACTGTCTTTCTTCATGATCTTTTTGTCTTTCGATACCCTTTGCTTTGTAGATTTTGCTTTGGGGAGTTTTGGTTTCTCTAGAATAGATGTTGACGTCGATTTCATAGGCCGACGCGATAGTTTCCGGTACTGTAATTTAGAAGAGTCCGACTGAGAATCAACTTGTTGTAGCGTTTGCTGTTTCAAAACAGAGGTTTTAGTCTCTAGATTCTGCTTGATATTCGTTGTAGCGGGTTCATTATTTGCGTGGGGATCGTCTGTAGTTGATCGATGGGCCATAGTAGGCACAGAATGATCGCTTACATCCCACTCGACTTCCGATGATAGATCAGGTTTGACTGCATCATCTTCGGCATTATTTGTCAAATTTCTGGCATTTTCTGTATAAATTTCGTCCAAAAAGGAGCTATCCTGATCTTCATGAATCTGTGTTGTAGTCGGTTTTCCTGTGGAGAGATCGCTGCTTGCAACAGGAGACAGTAAGGAGTGTGATTTATATCGTGAGCTTCGACGAGCTAAATTTGACTCAGTCATATGAACTACTTTTCAAGTTGGAAAAGTAACTGGTGAGAAAGTAAGGGAAGAAGTAAGTGCTAGTCAGTCCGTTTGGGATTCGTAAAATTGCTGCTAACCCGTGGAAGAGGAAAGTAAACAAACAATCAGCCTCAGGAATAAAGTTTAATTATTGAAATAAGACCTTATTGTAAGTTTAAGTATTGGGATAGGGTTGTGTACTAAAAACGTCATTTATAGTAACCTTGTAAGCTATTTCTGACTCGGCTATGAGAATCATTATATTAAATCCGAGCATTCAATAAGTGACGAAAAAAAATAATGTAGATAATAATCGGCAGAGCAAACTGCTGAAACAGGAATAGTTAATTATCGACATTGCTGAATGCGGCCCACAGTAACGCTTTTAGCTGCTTCGGCGCCGCGTAAAGATTCCGTTTAATTTTTCTCGCTAGTTGCGCGAAGACACGTGTTACGACAGAAGCTGTCATTAAAATGTTTACAGTAACTAGGACAGTATTCGGATTACCTTGAACTGAACTAGAAGAATAATAGAATATTTGGACAAGATTAAATAGAGACAATCGGCATTCCTGGCGCAGTCTCACCTCTAAAAGGAACAACCGATTTCGGCAATTAGCAAATTCGACTATCCCTTTTTCAGTAAATGCGATTTAAGGTTATTGGGAGAACACGTTTGAAAAAAGCAAGCTAGTTGAGCTCAATGCGGTTAACGCAATCGATCAAAAACGGGATTTGGACGTGGATGGCAGACCCACTGCAAAATTACCGATCGAACAAAGCCTCTTTGTCAAATTAATTCAATTATGCACAAATTACGATAACATCAATAGCAATGAAAAATACAATGGATAAAAAGTAAACAAAAATCAACAACAACGAAAAAAAATTATTCTCGAACTTTTCTATTTTCCAAATGAAAAAAGAGTGAAATAAAGAATTCAGCATAAAAAGCAGAAAAGTATTCCCTCAATGTTCAACTAAATTAAGCGCCTGTCATAAATCAAAAAACCCATTTATACAAATAGAACCGGACCGAAAAAGACAGCACCCAATCAGTTAGCAATTAATCAACAAGGTCCCAACCAAAATAAAAATAAAAAAACATAAACTAGACAGAAATGACACAATTCAAACACAAACTATTAGATAAAACAAAGTATGAGTAGAAAAAAGTTTACATAATAATGGCAGGATGCTCAACATTAGAAGAGATGGTCTTGTGGGGAAGGACAGATCCACCGTTAACGTAGACCTCATCAGAGACAGTGACATCCTCACCGAGGACAGTGACACCCTCGACACGGGCCCAACGTCCTACAGTAGAGTTCCAGCCGATGATGGAAGACTTAATCCAAGCGTGATCCTTGACTGTAGAACCCTGGAGAATGACGCAGCGTTGAAGACGGACACCGTCACCAATGGTGGCATTGGGTCCAATAGTGACGTTAGGGCCAATGCGGCAGTTCTTGCCAATCTTAGCAGAAGGGTCGATAAGAACGTTACCGCCGTGGACGTAGTCCTCAGTGGTGGAAGCAAGAAGCTCAGAGCTCTTCTTGGCGAGAGAAGAAAGGTAGAGGCAGGTACCAGACAAGAAGTCCTTGGGCTGACCAACGTCCATCCAGTATCCCTCAAGATCGAAGGAGTAGAGAGATCCCAACTTGGAAAGGATAGGGAAGGTCTCCTTCTCAATTGAGGTAGGTCGAAGCTCAATGCGGTCAACAACGGAGGGGTTGAGGATGTAGATACCGGCGTTGATGCGGTTGCCGACGAACTCGACGGGCTTCTCGACAAAGCGGTCAATCTGACCGATGGTGTTGGGCTTGTGGACAATGACACCATACTTGGAAGGCTCATCGACCTTAGTAGCGACGATGGTGGCCTCACCGCCGTGGGAGCGGTGGAACTCGGCGAGCTGCTGGAAGGGGTAGTCACAGATAATGTCAGAGTTAAGGACGAAGAAAGGAGAGTCGTCCTTCTGGAGAACCTCAGCGGCAAGCTTGAGAGGACCAGCGGTTCCAAGGGGCTCGGTCTCTACGGAGAAGGTGATAGAGATGTTGTAGAGCTCCTCGTACTTTTTGAGGGCAGCGACCATAATCTCGGGACGGTAGTTGACAGCAAGAACGATATCGGTGACACCGGCAGCAGCGAGAGCCTCGACCTGATGAAGAATCATGGGCTTGTTACCGAACTAAATGAGAAGAAGAGAAAAAAATGGTTAGAGATTTGGTACTAGAGTTGAACAAGGCGCGACGCGCGACAGAAATTACCTCGACGAGCGGCTTGGGAAGAGTGAGGGTGAGAGGGCGAAGACGAGTGCCGTAACCTCCGACAAGAATAAGTCCCTTCATTGTTGATTGTTGATTGAGTTGAGAGAAGAAAAGAAAGAGAAGAGCAGCGACGGCGGAAGGGGGCAAAGAACAAGAGCGGGTCCCGAGGCGAGGCGCGCGGCAGCAAGTATTTATTTATCGCAGAGCGAGCGCGGTGGCTGCAGCGGCAACGCGTGGGTTTGGGCAGCGGCCGAAGAGCAGCAACAAGGAGTCAGCCGGGGCCCGAAATAGGCAGCTCATTGGCCGCGAGTGGCGCGCTAAGCCAGGAATGGGCCGCGCTGCACGGTGCTGCGCAGCGCGCAGATGCGCAGACGCGTCCAGTTTTCGGCTGCGCATTCATTCTCCGGCGGCACGCGTCGAAAGCCGAAAAACGACGGCAGGCGTGCTGCGGGAAGACGAACGATGCGTTTTATGGCTACGAGGCATAGTAAGGAAAAGGAAAGGAACCAAAGAACCAAAATAAGCTGAATGCAAAATAAAGTAATATAATAAACAGACTAGTACAAAACGAAACAAAACAAAACAAAACTGAAAGGCAGAAGCGAGCCGCTGGCAAAGAATGTCACAAAAATAGAACGAAAGACGAAGCAAGAAATCCTGAAAAGATCGCACAATGGCGGCCCAAATGCCCAAACCTCGTTTTGTAGGGTTTGTGCAAAAGTCGAAGCACACTGTAGGGCTTTGTGAACTCACGTGCGTATGCTCTGGAAAACGCAGTCACAGTGCTCTTGCTACTACTCCCTTGGCCCACAACCAGCGACAGACGCTTCCAAATTCCGGTGCTCTTTGCACGACTACAGACACCGTAACTGTAGCGCTGCCAGCCCGCTAACTTTCTCCAAAAGAACGCTCACTCGGCCCGCAGCACACTCCCACTCCGCCGCCGCAGTCGTCAACTCCCCTCCAGCACCTCTCCGGCCTTTGCACCAGGTACCGTTCCAGCACATCAACAACACCGGCACAATGAGAACCGAAATCGACTCCTTCTCTGGAAACAGAATCTACCCCGGCAGAGTACGTTTGCCTTTTTATTTGTCGTTATTCAAGCGGTGTTTGCGTGGTACATATGCAGTGTGTGTGGCTCGATGACGATATAACGCTCCTTTGCCTTTTCACCCCGACTCGAACGTTTGCCGTCACTAGTATCCGACTATAACTGTACGAGACTGCTATTTAATCTAAGGCGTTAAGAAGGAACAACGGTCGAAGGAACTGTGAATTGCGTTGGATCCAAGCACCGGTACTTGAAGACTTCTCGATTCGATATCAAGATCACACAATTTCTAGTTTACTTTCAGACATATTTTCGAATCCATACAAAGCCACGCACACTACATTTACTACTAATACTATATCTGTTGAACAATGATTTTAACACTTCACAGGGCAAGCTCTTCGTTCGTGGAGACTCCAAGGTCTTCCGATTCGTCGCCTCCAAGAGCGCTTCGCTCTTCATGCAGCGCAAGAACCCCCGACGAATTTCGTGGACCGTTCTTTTCCGCAGAATGCACAAGAAGGGAATCACCGAGGAGGGTATGTTGCTATTACTTTTCGATTCTTTGGCACTACGTTAACAACAATACCTTGTAGTTTCCAAGAAGCGTTCTCGCCGTACCGTGAAGCACCAGCGTGCTATCGTCGGTGCTTCCCTTGAGGTCATCAAGGAGCGTCGTTCTATCCGCCCTGAGGTCCGCAAGGCCGACCGTACCCAGTCGATCGCCGCTGCTAAGGAGAAGAAGAAAGAGGCTGAGGCTAAGAAGAAGGCTGAGAAGGCTAAGGCTGCCCCCGCTGGTGGTGCTAAGTTCTCCAAGCAGCAGCTCAAGGGTGCTGCCCCCAAGGTTACTGCCCGGTCGCGTTAAATCTTCTAATTTGCTTGTTTGATTTTACCGGGGTCTGTACGTGAACGAAAAAAATGACTAGTGCGGCATCCGGGGATTCATTACGGTTTTCATGTAAATTGGGTTGTTCTTGCAAGTAAAAAGAATATATAAATATTTAATAGGTTGACTATTGGACTTTTTTACACCATTTCCGGCAGATGTACTTTTTCCTGGTAGTTGCACTTTGATAGTTAATGTATCATAATCTACGTTCCATTCTATAATTCCTGTTGATTGCTGGCACATGCCAAATAACTGAATGTGCATAAGACTGTTGAGTGGTGCAAATATTGAGATAATGGGCATGAGTTCATCAGCGTATGGTGGGGAAGAATTAGACTCCAAAACTATCCCCATTGCAAGTATAGTTCCTCATAATAAATAGGCTCGAGAAGTTCGCAATCGTAAAGTCTAATTCAGCGGCTGTTTAAACTCTGCTTTTGGGAGTTTATCCATAATTAACACATAGTTACGCCACGTTACTGCTTTAAACTAATATTCACACCGACCAAGAGAACTGATCAGCTTTTGTAAACTTGTGGTACAGAAGGTAGCGGTTGAATTTACTTGGATCAATTTATACAGATTACTGGCAGCTTTAGACTGAGATTGCCTTTTGCTCAATTGAGATATATCTTGATTGAACGTTCGCAAGTTGATGTTAATTCTGTATTGCAAGCATTTTGATCCATTCGATAAATTACAAAAAGGTTTTTGAAGTGGACTCAAGGTAGTACTTTGCAGAATGGGAGTGAATGAAGAGAAAGTGCAGAGTAATGCAGAATTAAAAGTTCACACTCAGCCATCGTCGCGATCAATAAATCATACCCATCAATTGCGCAGAAAGCCGTACTACGAGAGTGACGTTGACGACGACGATGATGATGATAAAGACGCTGTCATTCCAGATCTATCACAAATTGGTGGATTCCCACGTTTATCAAACATCAGACTTCCTGATTTCCTACCGCGTCGATTATTAGCTTCCGCAGAAGGACATACAGGACCTCGGAGTGGTCTTAGCAATCTTCTCAGCAATGGATTCTCTATACCAATGTTTGAAGCTTTACAATCGAGCTATCAAAGTTCAAGTACAAGGAATGCAAGTACTGAGACGCCGCAGAGAGCACCGAGACCGTCATGGACCGCTTTACTTAGTGCATACTCGCCATCTACATCTTCAGGTGGATCTGAACCTATGTTGTCGACTTCTGCTTCCGCAACCGAATCCGCGTCAAGTCCATCTGCCGGATGGCGAATGCCACAAGCGCCAAATCTCCCAAATTTTTCTGCCCCGTCGTTTTCATTTCCTCGGCACCTGGCTAATTATTTATTTGCAAATTTTGAAGATGAACAGAATAGTAGCGCTACAGAGACAAGTTTTGATGAGGATTTAGATGTTCGAAGCGATGATGGGATCTCTTCCTCGACGTCACCACGACGCAATGGTGGGGATTCTAACGATCCCAATGCGAAAGAAGAACGCCGTCGGCGACATGAAGCACGTGAACGACGGCGACGAAGACACCAGCAGCAACAACAAGAGATCTTAAACGCAGCTTCAGTCGTAGCCGTCGATTCTAACGCTACCTCTGCAACTGCAGCTGCGGCTGCAGACGTCGGTGTGAACGTCGAATTAAGCGAAGAGAAAGAGCGTGAACTGCGGCGGAAGATTTTAGCAATCCAGGCTCTAGATGTATCAGACAAAGAACGAGCTATACGAATGCATGTGATAATGACTGAAGAATACTATCGTTTACGAAATTCACAAAGTGAGATAACGGACATCATCAGCAGTGATGTGGATAAAACAGAAGAGTTTGATGAGGGATACTATGAAGACGAAGTGGCTGGCCTGACTGCTGAAGACAAGACTAGCACATGGTATGATGAAGCAAATGGAATTAGAGGATGCAAACATTATCAGCGTGGAGTCAAACTACAATGCTCTCAATGTGAACAATGGCATCCTTGTCGTTTTTGCCACGATGAAATTGAATCTTCGCATCAATTAGTACGATATGAAACGCGTAATATGCTGTGCATGGAGTGTTTACTACCTCAACCTGCTGCTCAAGATTGCAGGGGTTGCGGAACTCGAGTGGCGAGATATTATTGCGATATTTGTAAACTTTGGGATGATGATCCGGAAAAATCAATATATCACTGCGCGGATTGTGGTATTTGCCGTATAGGAGAAGGGCTAGGACGTGATTTCTTCCATTGCAAGGTACGCTATCCAGTGTTTTTTTTTCACAATTAATCTATCGGTTAATTTGCTGTTTTGTGATGATCTGCAAAAAAGAAGCTAACATGTATTGTTCAATATAGACTTGTAATGTTTGTATGTCAATCCAGCTAGAAAACGCGCACAGGTGCATAGAACATTCTACCGAATGTAATTGTCCGATTTGCGGCGAATACATGTTTACATCGACCATGACAGTCGTATTCATGTCATGTGGCCACTCTATTCATCAAAAGTGCTACTATGAGCATACACAAAACTCATATAAATGTCCGACTTGCGCACGGTCAGTAATGAATATGGAAAGTCAATTTCGTTTGCTTGACCGCGAGATCGAACGCCAGGTATTACCGGAACCGTACAGTTCATGGCGCAGCGTAGTATACTGCAACGATTGTTCCGCAAAATCGAATGTTCCGTTCCACTTTTTGGGGTTAAAATGTGACACCTGTCGATCGTACAACACCGCACAGATCAAACTGATCAAACCCGAGGAACAAAACTCAGGAACAGCAGCTTCGGATGGTATCACAGATGCGGTACACTCAGACTCTCATGACCCAGCAGTCGGACTCGAAGAAGAATTTGATAGACTACTTGAACAACCCGAAGAAGGGGAGGGAAGTGGGAATATTTTTTATGTTCCTGACGGAGCAGCTAGACATTTTGAAAGACTTTCGTCGCGTATGAGAAGTTCCACTCCTCAGATTTAGCAGAATCACTCTCAGAGTCTGATTATGATGGAAGAATATTTGATGTGGTCTCATTTCTAGGTAAAAGCTTCTATGCTAGTATGATTATAGCAAAGTTGCAACGTTTCGGGTAAATAAGTCTTGGAGTAAATTTGTGGGGCATGTTGAATGGTTTGTACAGATGTAGTTTAAATAATTTGCATTGATATCTGTATATACATATTTGTATTCAAATAATATTAATATATTGATAAAATTCACAGAACTAAATGCATTTGCTTCTGGTTTTTTTTCAGTTTCTTACAGCTTTTGCTGTTAAGACTTGTGTGCTGTTTTGTTTAGACAGCGTTTGTATTTTAACTCAGTAGAAACAGAATAGAGGTATTATGTTAGTTCTGGAGTATTTCTGTTGAGATTATTTCAGAACTTTGCTCAATGTGGCAATAGGGTTCATTTTAGTGGTGTTTTTCTACGCTTGATCTAAATAGTAAAAAGACTGTAAGAATCAAGAAACAAGAAACAAATTAATAACAAACGCATGAAAAAGGAGGAAATAAAGTAAACGCTTCAATAAGAAGCTAATTCAAAAACGTACGGTTTGGATTGCTAGGTAAAGAACACGTCAAATTCTGAGACACTAACTTATTCCCCGGTATGGTGACACTTTTCTCGATTAATTTACACGAGCGTGCAGGAATATTTTCATTCAACTATGCTTTGACAATTCATATTTTAAAGTGCGGTGTTAGCTATTACAGTAGGTAGGATACTATGCGACGCTTTATCACGTATGGCTCTGTGCTTTGTAGGTTGCTTGAATGAGCTGAAGAGTCATGAGATCGTTACGTGTCCAGCAATGATAAATAAAATTACACATTCATGAACGACACTATTTAGCTAGTTTTGTCTTTTAAATTTTTTTAAAAACTTGTTGTTCAAACAACTGCATGGCTTACTCATTAATAGTTTGAGTTGATGCTGCTATTTTATAGGGGTTCAGGAGGCATAGGTAATTAAATCTATTTACCTACTGCCATTTTTAAGCTAGTGCGGCTCTCAACCTTGCCAGAAGAGGCTGTTCAGATCTAAAACTTTATACATTGCCATTGTAGAGCAATATCAATTGACAACAGGGGCTACTATATTCGGAATAATAAATCAGCTCAATGTAATATACCTTAATATATTTAAACTTTTGCGCCAACGTTTCTTGTTTACTTCCTGGCTTGCAATAGATAACTGTGCGACTTGATATGGTCAAATCTGACCTCACTAGTAAAACTATCCAATTACATTAGACCCAAATTAGACAAACTCAGTTTTTAAATTTATATTTTTTTGATACTATTTTGTAACTTGGACTTGGCTTGAACAGAAGGGGCGTAGACGTGCCGGCTAAGAGGGGAACTTGCCACATTTGGGAGGCTTCTGGAAGCAGTCGAGTGTGTTTCTGTTGCACCAGGTTACCGCTGTGGCTTTGCTAAACTTTGCAAAATATTAGATATATATCAACATTCTTCTTCTCCATCTGACGAGCACAGAAGCCTCCATTCAGCATCAACTGTCCAATACTCTCGAGACTCTGTGTGTTCCTTTTACAATAGAATGGATATCAACAATATGATAGAACCAAACAGCAATCTCTCTTCATCTTTAGAGCCTGCAAAAATTATAAACGAACAATCTGCTAGTTTAGATCGTCGACGTCGATTTGGCTGCTCTTGGGAAGGTTGTGGCAAGTTCTTTGGTAGAAAATCTGATCTCCAACGACATTTCAGAATTCATACGCAAGAAAGACCATTTGTTTGTCCGTTTGTTAGCTGTGGAAAAAGATTTATTCAACGGTCTGCGTGCACTGTTCATGAGAGAATTCACACCGGAGAAAAACCACATGTGTGCAAAATCCCAGGTTGCGACAAGCGATTCTCTGATGTATGAGTTTGCTATGAGATAGATTGGTATCAATTTTGCTAACAGACTTATAGTCTTCTAGTTTGGCACGTCATCGTCGTACACATATAAGTCCAAATCTGGGATTAGAATGTCCTGAGTATGGATGTGGAGAGCGATTCCCTCGACGAGCTGCAGTTCAGCGTCACTTAGAGTACAGCCATGGCATTAAAGTTGAAACAGAGGACGAAAACTATTATGCTCAAAAGCAAGCTATATTACAAGAAAACGAGTACTATGCAGCTTCGCAAATGCAAAATACAGCTGCCCAATCTAATATTAGATATACTGTGGCAGCAGACGCTAGAGTTGGTTCGATACTACCAGCTCAGCATGTATTTGGATCAGATTTGCAAGGTGCTGCACCAACTTATACACCAGTACAGTATTGCGAAGAGTATGCACGTGTGTTACAGCAGCGCCAGCAACGAGCCTGTGCACCGTTAGCATCACCCGTGTCACCCGCTATTTCATTTGCAGTATCTACATGCTCGCCTGCATCTACTGTACCTTCATCAATTTCTTCTTATGATAATGGTGATTTGTCGCGTACCACTCCTGTGTTTGCTGACGCTGCGGCATCTAGCAAACAGCAGCAACAGAATCAGCTCGACAAATCGTACCAGTACACTTACTCGACTCCACAATATGCTTCAGCAGCAAATGCGTACTCAAATGCTTATCCGAGTCCTGAGTTACAGCCAGTATCTACAGAGTACATGAACGCCTATCAGCACTACTCTGCACCACAATACAATCCACAATATATTCCACGCAGCTACACAATGTACGCACCTGCGCCTTGGCCTGTTCCCGTTAATCCTTCGACAACAACATTCGCCAGAAGTTAAGTGACTAATGTTCTACGGTTATTTTTATGGTCATAAACAGTTGCTAGATGCTTAGCAAATTTATCTCATTTGTTTAAATGAACAATTACGCCCGCAGGCTTTATACTTAAAGGTTATAGCTGTCATATATGTTAGAATACTTTTGTTTATATGTTTTAATACTTGATGTAAATATAGAATGATAGACAATAAATATATGTAATACTTTGGCTTTATAAAGCATTGTAGATACTCTGAAACAGGCTGTTGAGCTTTATACTTATGGATTATAATGTCAAAATGACGTCAACATAAAGCATACAGAATTAGTCAGTCAATATGTAGTTTAAACAAACAAACCATATTCTAGAGTTGAAATTTCTATGATATTTTGAGATGTGTGTTGTTATCTAATTTTGTAAAGTATGTGTTGCTAGATAAACTGTTGCAAAAAATAGGGGCAACACACGTAAACAAATAACTATGTGGCAAACAAAATTAATCCGAGTTGATGACATGTGACTTTCCTTCAAACTTTTAATTTATAGTGCCCCTATTTAGATACTCTAATTTAAAAAGGAAAAATCACTTTTTTACTTTAATTTTGTGTTCACGTTGTTCAGAATTCCATATTGCCACTGTAACTGCAGAGACTCTGGACTGTGGCTCACTAGTAGTGCAGTCATTAGCAGACTTTCTCAGCACTCGCGGACTTCACATCGAGAATTTTTTTTCAAACCGCATTTAAAAATAGATTTAATCTTCTATGAATTCAGCTAACCTGTTTGTTAACTTTATATTCCTCTTTTGCAACTTCATCTCACGGACAATTAGCTGTTGTTCTTCGGGCACGTGATTGACTTCCCAAACCAAGCTGCCACTATGACCAACGAACCATTCAAAGTTCTATCACGCGTATTCTGTCTAATAAATTTGATTTTGTGGATTCTTTTGCCAATGAGCAATTGCAGAAGATGTCGAAGCCGCACTTACAGAGTGGGTACAGCACGCGCAGAAGAACATTTCAATCACGCAGGATATGGTCAAATTACAAGCTAAGGACTACTGGCAGGAAAGCGTCGCGTCTGAGAAAGTTCATGTAGCCCCACCACGATTGGACCTGATTTTGGCGTCATACGAGTATATAGGGACTAGCTGCTTATTCAAAAGAGTTGGGAAGATTTTAAGTGGCGAAGATTTACAGCCGTTGTATGATTAAACTATCATTTGCCTTGAGCGCGAAACGCGAAACGCGAAATTTCAGTTTGTCGCACCACACGATAACTGTGGATAATAAATGTCTTCACAGCACGAGACAATAAGTTTTGTCTTGAATGTAGTTTGTGCATGCATGCACTTTTTTTTTCCTCTCTTTTCTTTTTTTTTATTTTTTTTGTTTTTAATTCTTTTAGTTATGAGTGGGAAGTTAATTTTACAAACGCGGTGCGTCGTCGTCAAGTCTCTTTCTTTTGGATGCAACAAATTTTATAAGAAAAGAAAACGAAAGTAAGGTCAAATCATCAAACCCGCAAATAACTATACAAATGGGTAAATAAATGCTTGTCATATATCAATATATAATTCTAAAATGTAGTTTATGATCCAAGTCTGTAAAGGGCTGTTGTAGGCTGAAGAAATGAAACACTCTCTTGCGGAAAAGATATATGATGCGTAAGTGGTCTGAATATGCTAAGTTTTTGGTCTGTTCAATCGTAAGCGTAGCAAATCACAAAGTACAAATTCATGTGCAGTGGTCACACACAAAAAAGTTAAGTACTACCAAACAAACAAATGCTTTTATAAACAAACATACAACAAAAAAATAACATGGTGGATTTAAATATTGTTTGAATTATTAAAGATTATTAAAAATATTAATATAAATACATCTAGCGCTCAAAAATTTACAGTACATAAA
>JAJLWK010000101.1:0-30633 GCA_030570675.1 Myxozyma neglecta | reverse complement strand
GACAAGCCAAATTTTTAACGATTAATCCGTTTACACAGTTTAAAAAAAAAATAAACGAAGTAACAAAGCCAGTTTTATTTTCATTTGTGTTTCAAATCTAAGCTATTCGAATCGACAAGCGGTAAGCCAGATTAAGTAACTTTGCGAATTATGAAATGGTCTTACGCACTGGGAAATGGCATCGGGCCATGCAACAGAGTTAAACTTTTAGAATCAAACTTCCTAAAGTTGTTTGAAGATTGTATTGAGTAATTAGAAACGGTTTGCTTAAATGAATGAAATCTATAAGTTAAAGCTCTTACTTCACAATCAAATCGATTTGACGCCTACGCAAGGTGATATTATCTCTAATAGTAAATAAACTCTTAATTGAGATATGTTATCTCTAATAGTAATAAATTCTTAATTGAGATATGCGGCTCGCCCGAATGAATTGTACTGTCATTATTGACTTACTTTCTATCCCACCCCTTATACGGCATTATACGGCGTATATAAAGATTGTCGAAAAGGTTACTCTGCATTAGTCGAGTGAAAGGAGCGGCAAATACGCCATAAATAAGTGTCACAAATTGTTGAACTTTTTTTTTATCTTGAACTATCTGTATTACTATATTACATACAATAATATCCTAACGGAGAGATTCCACCAATGCCTTGAAGGTTGATGGAAGAAATTTGGAGTTTGAGGCTCTGGACAGTCAGTGAGAATCACATGATCCGAGAGATGCACTTAGGGCTTGAAGAGAGAAACGATGGAACACGACCATTGAGCCGGCGCACCACTTTACAAAAGGCAAAGTTTGCATTCTGCCCACGTTAACTTTAAAAGAGTACTAAAGTCTATTCACAGAATTACGGTGCTGTTTTTGCAAAAGTACCTGTGGCTTAACCCTCAGGGCCAAACCTGCATTTTTCTGTTTCTGTTATTACGCAGATACTGCTGATGTTACAAGATTACACAAGATTACGATACACAGTTCGTTTCTTTTCTTTTAGCGTCTAGCGTTCAGTTTCAATGCTCTTTTCCTTTTCAAGATTGGCGGATAAATTTATTGCATGCTACATACTGCAGGGCTTGCAAATTTTCGTACGTTTTTCAGAACAGCTCGGGAATGATGACGAAACAAATAATGAGAAAAGGTAGCCACAAATTGCATTTATACATCTGCAATAGTGAAATTAATGCCGTGTCCTGTCCGTGCCTGTACGGCAATTCAGAATTCACCGAGAAGTTTAAAAAAGTTGAGCTTTTTGATTAAAATCACCGAGAAGTTTAAAAAGTTGAGCTTTTTGATTAAAGTCGTCCTAGCTAGAAAAAGAACAAATGATGGCGCGCAGCTAAAAATGGCTACGCTTCGCAAGCGAACCTTGCAGCTGCGCCTTTTACGCCCAGGAGAATTTTAATCAGAAATGCGAAGCTTTGATGCCGTATGAAATTCGTAATATTTGCGAGAATTCTAGTTTGGAAATTTAATTTGTCAACTTTAATTTGGTCTCAATCAGTAAACTCAAAAAGACGTGAAAACAATTTTTAAGCGTAGTGAGAATGGTTTTAGCAAAAGAAATAATGAAATAACATAAAATAAATTAGAGGAGAAACTTGCAAATACGTTCAGGAAACACAAAGTTACCTGCCATATTTTAGATAAGATGCAGAATAACGGTGGATCCAATAATTGAATGTTGTCAAGTTGATTAAGTGCTACTGCGTCGCTTAAGCAACGTGTGTCGGGTCGGGAATGCCGATGCTGATCGCAAACGGTGTACATGCATCTTATTGGCCTGTTCAAAATCGGTGTTAAGGTTCCTTATAAGTTTCAACAAATAGTTTCAGGATTGATTTCGACTTTACACAATTGCAGTCAGCTGGCTCATTGACGATGAATTCTTTTTCTCTATATCATAAATTTTTTTGAAGGTTAAAAAAACAAGAGTACTCTATATCATAAATTTAATTTGAAGGTTAAAAAAACAAGAGTAGATCTAATTAATTAGCGAAAACAACGGACAGAGTTTATTTGAGAGGTTCGGTTAAACGGTAAGAAATGATTTATAGCAAGAGAAACTCAGTACTAACTTCAAGGCGACGACAAAATTTCACGTGCACATTCCATAGAAACTTTCTTAACTTATGTGAGAAAAGAAATAGATTACTCTAAAACCAAAAAACAGCCGTTTTAATTCTCTGTTAAAGCCACACAGGACTGAGACAGTAAATTGAAAGCTGCATTTTTTATGTGGATAATTCAATGGAAGCTGGGCAGGTGAGCAAAATGAGTTTTGGTGGGCTAGAAACGCAAGCTACGGTACGGCGCACTGGGAAAAAACTTAACCCTAGTAATGATTGAAAAGGCTGTGACGATCAGAAAAATGTAGAGCTGTGAAATTATGAGAAGGAGAGAACGATGATTACGTTTTGACAGTATTATAGCCTGTGATGTAGTTGTGGTAAGTCTGATTCATCTCATTCCGGCTCACGGGAGATCAGCATCGCTACAACTCTATCTGCCAGACACTACCATTGGCTTTTAACATTATTAAAATGGCAGCCCCGTGAGAATTCAATAACTTGGAAATATGGGCGAAGCACCGAGATGATGAGTTTGCACATCTTCTTATCTGCTGCGAGCCAGATAGAAACTTTAAACTTTTTGTTTTGTAAAGCTAGTTCTTTAGCACCTACGGCAAATGTCACTTCTGATATTTTACTGGCAACACAAGTGCTATAAGTATGCTATTAAGCTTGTGTGGAAAAGGATTCCGTCTCTCTCGTAACAGGAATCCGTAATCCATTGAAGGAATGAATGTGTTTTGCGAGAAACTTTTCGACTACATATCACGTGGAACGTCTAGAGCCGTCTTTCCGGGGTAGTCTTCCGGCAGCCAACACAAAAGATAATTGAGGCAAAACCCCCTGCGAACTCGCTAAAAAAACCCTGCTTTTTAAAGCACCGTCGCCGCCTTTCTGTCATCAGCCGCTCATCAGAACCTTGAAGTCACAAATAGTACGTAGATTCTACGATATAGTCTCTCGACCGACTTACATGATGCTTGTTTTGATGTGGTTCTGCAAAGGATAAATACACACAAAAGCGCTTATCTGCTCTTTACTACGAAATTCGTGTTTTCACGCCTTTTCGACTGTGTTCAGAAAGTATTTTGGAATGGCAGCAGCGCTAAAAGAGGCGCAGACCAGGCCACAGCGCAAGAGCTCCAGCAACGTGCGCCGCTTTGCGTCTAAGCAGAAACAGTCGTCGACCAGGTCATTCGTTGCTGCGACCAGCTTCTGAGAGTTCTGAGCACATTTGCGGGCCAGAGGCGGGGTATGTACTGTGTAGTTGTGCCCTTCGTCGCTTTAAAAACCGCTAAAGCTAATGAGCTCCCCCTTTGTAACGAAACCTTGTAACGAATTTTGAGTCTGAAATGTCCGCCATATCACAAAGCAATTACTTGTTTTGTATCGTTTTCATTTTGTATACTGTACGGCTTTCGACAGCTTAATTTACAAAGACCAGAGAAGTCTGCTTTTTCAATCATCACGATCTTCAACTTTGGCTTACTTTCTGCGCCCGACGCCGCTGCCGTCGCCGCGCGCGCAGGAGAAAAAGACAAAATTCTGCATTGATTACGCTCACAAACTCAACTTCTGAATCACCAAAACGGGCCTTTCTCCCGGGCAACTTCGTGCTAGTCGCGTGGCGCCGTGTGCCGTTTCTGTTCTTATTTTAGGTACTCAGCTTTGCTTCCATTGCTCAACAGGTGCACGACTGCTGTGAAGCGTTCGCGTTGGCCCAAATCAGATCAGACAGTAACTTCTAGTAGCTTCTAGTAGCTTTTCTGTCTCTTGTGCTCTTTGTTTTACGTAAGTACTGACGAGAAATATATTGTATATCAGGCACTCGTTACCGCATCAAACTTATTATCTTACAGACATGGTACCATTTTTAGCATCCGCTATAAGGTTTTATTATCTCTTGTCTTGGTTTGTATCCGTAACTTCAACTCTAATTTAGCTTTGTCGAGTAGTTACCGCTTGGCCTGCCGTAGCGAGATCGTAGTTTCTCTTTCGTTTTCCAAGTTTTGAGCTGGCTTCTTCTTACAAGGCTTCTGCTATCCTTACAGTAGTAACAAATAATACATGATCATCCTTTAAAAAATATACAAACCCCATACTACTGATACAACATGAATCCAAACGCTCTGCAACTGCAGCATAGTGCAACATTTATCAATAAAGCAAATTACAATAAACATAACACCGGGATGCAAAAAAAAAAAAAAAGAGAAAACAGCAAACACCATGCTAATCATTACATATAATTTCAGCGACTTAAGTAACCTTCCTCGTAATCCTTTATCCAATAATAATAAAAAGCAGCCAGTAGAAACAGCAAACCCGTAGAACTCATTAAATCCCGATCAGTGCTTTTCACATCAACAACCGGTTGATGTTCATCCTTTGATCTCGCAATCGTTGCTCTTCATCTTCATCAATAACCTCCCCTGCAGCAATTCGTCGCTGCACCGAAGCAACATAAGCCTCATATTGCGCTTGCGCAGCGGCGGCTTCTTCGTTAGTAGTCTCAATACTTGCTGAGTACCCATGAGTATTCAAATAATCAACGCCCGAGTATGTTCGATATTGCGCATATGGATCCGTTGCTTGAGACGAGCTGGCAGCCACTTGTTGGACTTGTTGCGACGGCGTTGATTGATGAGATGATTGGTTTTGCTGTAATAGTTGCTGTTGCTGTTGCTGCTGTTGCTGTTGCTGTTGCTGCTGATGCTGTTGCTGCTGTTGTTGTAGTTGTTGTTGCTGTTGTTGACCTGGTGACACGGAAGAGTTTGTAGAGTCTACAAGCCCATACAAAGATGCTCGATATTGACTTTCCACGGGCTGCTGTATGTACTGCGATCGATAATGCGGATTCGATGACACAACATATGCCACTGCGGATTGTTGAGGCGCATATGCAGACTGATTCTGTAAAGGATAATAGATTGAAGGTTGAGCATGATAAGAGTAGGCGCTACCAGGCGCATTCTGATTAGCATACAATACAGATGCAGTAGCGAATTGTTGCTGCTGACCCGCAGTTTGAACAGACTGAACAGGACGAGTATAAGACGTTCGATAAAACTCGGCGTCCTCAGATGCTGGATAGTTTGCATATTGCAAGGAAGAAGGCTGTGCAGGTTGATAAGAAGGCATTTGCGGATAAACAACACCATTCGCTGCAGAATGGTTTTCTTGTACGATGTCCGGAGAATGATTTTGATTGACAAGCACGGAAGAGGTAGTAGAGGAAGGTGGAGACTGTGATGAAGTAGAATCTCTATCTTGAGATGCACCTCGACGTCTTCTGCTAGCGCCACCGTTCCACCAATTTTTAACAGCGTTGTCAGATCGTCCAGATAAATGACGAGCAATTTCAGCCCATTTTTTCCCAAGTTGCCCCACTAGAGCTTCAATTAACTTTCCTTCTTCAGGCGATATTGGCGTGTGATTAAGAGTAGGCTTCAAATTTTGATGATATCGTTCACGGCATTGCTTTGCTGACCGCGAACCAAGCAATTGAGCAATGCGTACCCAGTTGGTAGGTCCGTGGTGAGCGATAAGCGCTAGCAACCGAGAATCTTCTGAAGCGGACCATGGACCTCTTCTATGATGATGATGTTGTTGTTGCGAGGACTGCTGAGAAGACTGTTGCAGTTGCAGTTGTGATTGTGTTTGCGATTGCTGCTCTTGCTGCTGCTGCTGGGGCAGCTGGTCTGATGCCGCATTGTAAGCGGACATAGGCAAATGCGCCGAAGCACTGGAAATTATGGCGGCCGTGATGACACAAAAGCCCACCGGCGGCTGCAGAGATTGCAGCTACAAAACAACAACCTGGTATTATGTGAAAGGTCAGAGGTAACTGCCATTCAAGGGGAGAAGAGGCAGCGAGGAGGAAGAGTATTAAGTAGAATCTGGATTATCGCGCGCGCGCATTGTGTGTGCGGCGAATGTCGATCGGTACCTAGCACCGCCCCCACCGCTAGCGACACATCTGTTCGACATAGCTGTAGGTACCTGCGTTTCTTTCCAGCAAACGAGGGATTCGTACCTGGTAACTTCTGTGGGATCTAGGGACCGTATCACGCTTTTCTCCTTAGTAGCTGAGAAAAGTCACGTGCAAACTATGCGAAAAGCGTATCATGGATAAGCCTCAACGTGAGCGGGATGAGCGACGATGCCCCACTGCTCCTTTTTAGTCCGCCAAATCAACTCTATTTCTACTAATTGCTATTGCTATTGCACCTTACAACATATGGCAAGGCTTCAGTCCAAGCTGTGCAATAGCTGTCTTTTAATTGTAAGGCGTAGCGTTGGCATCCTGAAAACTCATAACGAATGCAAGGTAGTTGATGTCCGAAATCTAGAGTTATACTCAGTTAGCTCCACATCTTCGTAGTTTTCTCTGCAAATTTGCTGCACATACTCGCCACTCAATCTCGTTTGGATTTTGCATCAGCAAATTAGGTGAAAAAAAGCTTTTTATCATCCATGGCACATGATTCTCAATCATGTCTTCCCCGCCCATTCGTCGACGCACTTCCCTGTCACTGAGATAACGTTCAAATTCTCGCTGCCTTTCGCCATAATTTTTGATGTCTTCCTCATTCAAAGGAAAGAACTGGGAGTCAAAGCTCACGACAGTACGGCGCATTACATACCCGTTAGGATCTGTTTCCGGACTGGTGAATATCTGAAGCCTCTGCTCTTCTTCGTTCTGCAGCCCGACCGCAACTGGGGCTTCAATAAGTACATCGACAGAAAATTGGACACCAACGGGTACCCTGTTGTCGTATGGCGACTCAACTAGTAAATGAGGCATCATGTACGCATTTTCTGCTATTCCCATCAAACTAAGAGATGTTCTGGACGCTTTGTAAGTAGAAGCGAAGTATCCATTTTCAGCATCTTGCTCAAGTTCTCTAAACTGATGTGCCCTTTCTAGACGAGTCTGGCCATATCTAAATCCATCAAGAGATTCTTCTGACGAGCCAACTCGCATCGATATATCAACAAGAGTGACTTTGGCATCGGGGCCGTAAATATCCCAATCAATCCACATTCTCCAATCTCCACTTTCATAGTCATCTCCGGACAGATTTTCCTTGCTACCTGTTTCCGCACCGGCATCCGCATTTAAAAAGTTGTCTAGGAGTCCCGCAAATCTCTCAGTGACTACTCCGTCTTTGACTAATCTTCGACGAACCTTAAAAGCTGAAGTATCACCAACGTCATGAATCTCATCTATCAATTGCTCAGTTACAAATTCTTTCGAAGCAAGCGCAGCTCCGCGCAAGAATTCATGAGCAAGATAATCTCTCATGGGATTCAAGTTCTGAAATCGTGAATCCTTTACCAGAACGAGCGACTTCACGAATGGAACAATTAGAGACAAAGGAGGACCTCTGGATTGCTTATCTAAAGCATTAAGTCTTCCTAAAATAGTAGCTTGATCAGTTGTATTCTCGTTTCCCAGCTCTATATGATTAAGGGGATCCAAAACGCCAGGAAATTTTTCAGCTAGGAATCTTGATTCAGATACCGCAATATCTTTGTCACCAGTAATTGAGTTCTGAAAAACTATGAATGGAAGCAGCTTTAAACTGCTCTTCTTTGCTTTCTCAATTCTTTCCGTATCAAGTAAAGTAATAGCCATTTCGAATCGTGAAAGCATTTGAGTATAGGTATAAGTCATTTGAGTCAGCCATCTAACAATAAAATTCTGCTTTTTTTGTCCGTTCTCGCCAACTGTGGGAAGTGTAGCACGAACATAGACAGGCTGTAAACCCAGCTTCGGGACAGGCAATGTAGAAATTTGACGGTAAGGCGGATTTGCTGGTGGAACGGGTGTCCACGGATATAAAAAGGCTGTCACTTAACTAACACGTGCTTCTAAACAGAAAAAGACAACTTACGGAGAGCCCGGAGCTTAAATGGGACTTTGGTAGTAGAGACGTCCGGATCAAGATACTCAATTGAATAATCAACCATATCATCTTCTTCATTCTTCTGCAACAGAGTTTTTGTACGCTTGTACCCTCGTTTTGCGGTATAATTGAGAGTTCTTTGCAGCAGATACGAAGATGCGGTGAATCGGTTGGCGCATTGTTTGCTTCCGCGGACGCGTTGGAGCAAAGCGCAGGTTTGCGTCATGGTCTATGTACAGGTTGCCTATTGTCAGAAATAAGGAATGCGTCTAAATAGGTAAATTAGCTCTGCCAGATAAAAATTGTTAATCATACGCTATATTCCTACTGACTATTAGAAATTTTGATGAGAATTGAGGTCGGAACTATAAAGCAAGTTAAACTCGGGGAGTTTTCAGGAGAAGTTGGGTTACTGAGTTTTAATGGTGCGGCTCAAGCCTATGGAAGGGAAGACGTTGTAGATCAAATAGTTCACGGCCTCGTCTAATCACTCAATGCATATACGCCAGTACTTTCAATATATGTGAATTGAATCAAATTAAAGGTCTAGAAATACATAAAATAAAAAATAATTGTGAACGGTAATGACTTGTGGAAGGAAGACAAATCATCCGAAGAAATACACTCTCACAAATATCTGCCTGTTTCGCTACCATGTAGATTCAATGAACACGAATATCCTGTGCGCCCCTCTATATCGTACTCTATTAATCTTACAATGTGTTTGGTGAAAAGCATGAAATCAAATATCCTGTGCGCCTCTATATCGTACTCTATTAATCTTACAATGTGTTTGATGAAAAGCTATTCTGTTTTCTCCTCAATCAAATTCCATCTGACCAACATATCCTTAGCTGGTATTTTGCCGTAATAATAATAATCATAAGCGACCGATGCTAAAGTCGCGTGTATTTCGCATCTGATGAATAGTCTTATAGACGATAGAACTCTAGAATAGAAATGTTAGTTGTCATGCTGTATAATTCATAAAAGCAATAATAGCTGATCTGCCCAGCATTTTATCGCAATAAAACTTGCATACCCAGCAGTGGCGAGCTCGATGGGGAGAATTGAATTAGCAATAAATTTACGAGCAGGAAAATTATAGGGTATTTGATTTCGTGCTTTGACAATAGAACTGAACGCAGCTTTTCGTCTGCCGGTTATCGCTAATATGCTTTTGCATTTGGAAACAAATCCTAATGATTGTGATGGTTTTGAGATTGTCATTATTATAAGTGAAAATCAAGGAAGTGAGAACCTGCTATTCTCATACTGACAATTCAAGAGATGGACAGCATCGTAAGAGACGTTAGTGGCGCCGACTACATTTATATTGGTCTATATTTGACTTTCCGCCAACGCCACTATACGTTGTCATTCATACCAGATTCAACGACTAGAATCTTTTTTTACCGAGATGAATTACATCTTCATGACGAAAAGGAACAATAAAATTAATTCGCTAAACTTTCGACTTCATCTGTTAAATTGCCACTTAAGTCTTCAGGTCAATCGAAACTTTATTAAAGTAATCACGTGATTGAACGTAGCGTTTCATTTCTCGAAATTCTCAGTACTTGATTAATGCTGCGTTCTTGACAAAATGATTGTCCGATTACTTTTGCGTAACTCTCTACAGGTGCCTAAGAGGATCGGGATTTATAGAACTTTGTATGTGCCAGATATTTTTGTATAGATCTGCAATTCCAATCTAAACTTCTCTTTAGCCTCGGTCCTCTTCGAGTGTTCTCCTCATCTTCCATATATTACGCAAAAAAGGGGAAATCTTCAGCAAAGGAAGACCGAAACAGTCGGTCTGACAAGTCTAAATCAAGAGGTTCACAGCCTGTGGAAGCAGATGTTTTAGTTCCACTTTACGACCCCAGTGCTTTTAAAGCTGATGCCGAAAAAGTACTCAAAGCTTTCGAGTCTAAAGTTCAAGAATTGCGAATGGGCAAGGCAGACTTGAGCGTGTTGAATTCGCTAAATGTCAATGTGGATGGTGTCAAAACTCCCATGGACTCATTGGCCAAGATCACTACAAGAGGAGGTCGACAGATTATTGTGGCCGCTTTTCATTCAACGGTAAAGCTTTATTTGCTCCTCAAGTTGAAATTTACGCTGATAGTTTTCGGCAGTATGTTGGAGATATTCAGAGAGCGGTTCAGGCTGCAAATCTCAACATGAATCCGGTCGTGGACGCTCAAAATCGGGATCAACTGATAATTCCCATTCCACCGCCTACAGCCGATTCGCGTAAAGCTATTGCTAGTGCAATCAAAGAAGCTGCGCATTCTGCAAAGTCTTCTGTACGCGGAAAGTCTTCGAATTCTCTCGCTGCAGCTAGAGATCACGCAATGCAAAGCATTTCCGAAATGAAGAAGGCCGCATATAGTAAAGATGTGATCAAAAAGCTAGAGACTAAAGTGGATGCTCTCAGCAAGGAGTATTCAACTAAGCTTCAGAAAATTGCAGATTCGGCGGCGACAGCTGCATTATCGGGCTAAAAGTGTTTGCTTTTCTTGCATATACATAGCTGCATTACTTTTGTAGAATTTAGAGTTACGTCTTTTGTTTCGTATCCAATCTATTATGTACATATTCTAGAATCTCTCAATTATAGTTTTCGTCGGGTATTTTCATGTCCTGAGTCACTGTTTCCTTCACTCAGTTGTAGCCGTACTGCTTCCTCAACTAATTTCCGTATGCTGTCTTCTGGATTTCCGGATCGAAGCGCCTCTTCGATCTTTCGCCTCCGCTCCTTCACCTCCTCGCTTTCTTCATCCTCTTCCGCAATTCTCTGAATCGAGAGTTCCATCTTCGACCCTTCGGGCATCGCATTTTCGATTTCTTTCTTGATCTCTTCAATTTCCATTTGATCCTCAACCTCCTGATTACTTTCCAAACCTTTAAGATACTTCACAACTTCCTCGTATGGTTCTCCATCCTCTTCAATTTCCTTTTCCAGTTTCTCTCGTGCAGTGTGGCCCTCAGCATTTCTGATTTTCCAGTCAGCACCCAAATCCTCGATTAAGCATTTAGCAGTTTCCACTTTTTCAACAACAAAAAGCGGTGATTCACCATCTTCATCAAGAATGTTTACATCTCCGCCTCTCTCAACTAGTAACTTTAATAGTTTAAGATGAGAATATGAAGCCGCTGCGTGCAGAGCTGTATAACCTGAAGGATCTCTGTCATTTGCTGTATGCGTCCCGGCAATTAAAAACGCTTCAATAGCATGTATATTATTATCCGCTGCTGCTAGCCAGATATTGGTTGCCATTATCGTTTACTCAAGTTTTGGAAGTAATAATTAATTGATGCTCTTGATTAGTTCTATAAAAACTTATATATTATCACGTGACTTGAAACTTCTTCAGCATGAAGTCAAAAATCAAAAGATTTCCGAAATTTCTGTCTAACTACAGCTATTATATATTATTAATTCAAAGATAATAGCTAAGAGGAAATTATAGTTAATTTCCTACAAATCAGAGTCGTAGAGCTGACAACCTTCAAACAACGTACATGTTTGAAGTTTTAATTACTAGCAGAACATGTCGATATCGATACGCTATATCGATAGCATAATTATGATATGGCTATGGTCAAATCGAGTCGCGTAGTTAGCAAAATCCAAAGCACATGATAAGCTCTGAGAAACAAATAGCTATTGCTTTTGTTGTTAACGTAGCGGTTTGAGGCTAGCTATGTACTTGCAATTCAAAAAGTGCTCCTATGCTCTCTGAAGCTAAAGCCATCAAAATTCAGGTTAGACCTGAATAGTCCGTTTTTTTTATCGTATAATGCATGAGAATCTATTCTCGTTCAACTTTAGAAAATTTTTGAAATTTGATAATGCTTTGTTGAGTTTATGAAATTGCAATACAGTTTTGATTTGAAGGCAGCAGAGTTAGTTTGCCTAGTTTCATTAAGCTAACAAGATAAGAAGTTTCTATGATTACAAGACACAAATTAAGACATCGTATTTTTAAACCGTTGAGAATGTGACTCAAGATTTTCGACTCTGCTTAGTTTGGTAGTTAAAGTGGTTGTTCAATCCACACGTGATACTTCAACCGATATTCTTATTCGTCACAGAATATATAGTGAGATTACTGCCTTTTAAAGAATACGTTATGTGCACGAAAATACGTACAACGTGTATATTCAAATAATAGTTACATACGCACGGTCATAGCAATCTTTCCATAAGCTAAAGAAGCAACTCCCACAATGAGAAAGGTGCGAAAAGCGAAGCGAATACTCCAGAGCAACCTCAGCAACTTCATAAACTTAATCATAGCAGAAGGGCAGCACAGAATCAAACTACGACTCACTTATTTCCTTCATTTCATCACAGGAAACATTAGATTGACTTCCAACTTCGAGAGCGGCACATTGACTGGGGCTCAGTATCTGTCTTCTTATTAAACGATTTCGGTGCTGATTTGCGTCTTGCATCGTGAATGGTGCGTTCGGGAAAGTCCAATCACTGACAACTTTTTCTTGATAAACATGATCTAAGATCTCCTTTTGGGCAGATATCCACTCATGATTAAAGCATTGTTCAACAGAATTCCTGTCAAGTGGATTTACTTTAAGCAATCCACTCACAAAATCCTTGGCTAAATGGAGTATGTTAGCTACTACTTCAACATTGCTTAACAAAATAAAACAGATATACTGCTTCTATTTACCTGCCGAGCTGACGTTCTTCCAGTACGAATTTGTCAAGTCCAATTCACAAGTCACCGCTTTAGATGCTATTTTCTTTATGTTATGAGATGAATCATAAAATGGTGATATTCCTATATCATTAAGTAAATCCTATTAAAAAAAAGTAATAGTACGCACCAGATAAAAGAATGTGTACAATGACGCCTAAGCTCCACAGATCACATTTGTTGTCATAGCCATGACGCTTAATCACTCCCTTGCCAGCGAAACCCACTTCCGGAGCAGCATACTCTGGAGTTCCGACGACGGTAGTCATACGCCTAGGACTCCCACCTTGAACGTATTTCGAAATACCAAAGTCGATTAAAACAATACGAGCACCTGGTTCTCTTGAAACTCGCAAAATGTTATCTAGTTTGAGATCACGATGAATGATGTTGTTGCTATGAAGATATTCGAGAGCTTTCAAAATTTGAAATGTTATAAAGAGGGCCTCAGCTTCTGAAATGGCGCACATGGTTTCTCCATCGGATAAAAAGCTAAACAGGTCGCCACCGGTGATTCTACATCAGAGATTCAAAAAGTCAGCATTCAGATAATTATTTGCAGTATGAGGACAGCAACAAATCTTCGAAAATGTATCTATAATAAAACAGTTAATCAAGTCTTCTCAAAGGCTGTGACACCATCTTTTTTTACATTCTGTTTCTGATAATGGAAGCGTCATAAACGCTCACAACATTTGGCTACAAATCGGTCAGATCATTGAGCGTGTGAAACAATCATTTGCAAATCGTACATGACACAACCTCTGTAAAATGGCTATCTCGGTTTTCGCTTTGAGAGTTCTAGAAGGATTTCCCTTAGTTTCAATAATTTTGCAAGCAACTTGTTTGCCGCTTTCGCGTTCCGTTGCCAGCAAAACCTTGCCGAATGTTCCGTGACCTAAAGCTCTCTGAGATATTTGATAGCGCGTTATTAACGGTTTGTCTTCTTCGAGAATTTTGTCCAAACCTGGATGCCTAGCTGTTAAATCTTTGTTCCTTTGATCAAACGTAAACACGCAGGCATGACGAATCTCAAGCTCATCGCCATCAGAAAGCAGAACTCGGCGGTCGGCCCCAATTACTTTTCTATTGTGGAAAGTGCCGTTTCTACTTCTGTCCCAACAGTATACCAAAGGGGCGCTTGCATCGTCAAAAATCACAGTATAGATGGTGAAATGAATGTTGCTGACTGCGCTATGTGACACAACTTCATCACTTCATGCATCAATATCTGTAAGCTTTACTTACCCAAATTTCTTTTGTTTGAGTACTCACCAAGTTAGCTTTCGACCAACACTGAATTGACGATCAGCTCTGAGCGAGATGACTATCAGTCGTGCAGGTTAAATTTACTGTCATAATTGGCTATTTAAAACTTGCACCTTAGTGATACCTTTCTTTTCCAAAGAAGTTCGCATTAAAAGCGTCGCGACTAGATTTTCCGAAGACACAGAAGCGCCATAGTTCGGCTGTCGTCGCATTAAATTGGTTAATTAGTAATTTCAGTAATTAAACAGTGAAGTACCAATTCATCAATTGTCATCAGCTGCTGTGTCGATTCCTGAGAAGATCGCTGCGAATCGATATTAATAATACTAGCCAATACGTTTGATACCGTGGTTTTCTTCATCAAACTCATGGCTTTGTATCAAGCACTCTTATAAAACTAAAGTGAGCGAGACGGTAAATTGATTATCTAGCAGGGACCAAACGTCATTAGATGAGGCGCCGCAGAGCCACGTTTATAAACTTTAATTCTCGACGTGACTTCATAGTTTAGGATTGACTTAGGAAAGTCACTAATACATAACTCCTAATTATAGATTGGGTGTTGTACCTGTTAGAGCTTTTGGGACTGAAGAGCAGACTACAAGATTAACTCTTGCGGTGGAAGCAAGAGAATAGTGCTCAATTATAGACTATGAAAGTCTCAGTTTTAATATCCAGCATAGAGTTGACGTGTTTTGCTAGTATAGTTCATGCTCTTGAGTTCACAGGTATTCAGACCAGCACAATTTCGTATCGCGCAATTGGTAACATGTTCTAGCATGGTCATCACATTCATTTGCAAACGGTGCTCGAGTACCGTTGTTAGTGAACAAAGTCACATCTGATTCGACGCAGCTGCCGTACGCGTATTACGATTTGCCGTTTGTTTGCCCTCCTTCGCATGATGTTGAGCGAGTGGGACTTAATCTCGGAGAGATTTTACGTGGCGATCGAATAGCAGGATCAGATTATGAAGTGAATATGGGTGTTGATATTGAATGCGCTATTCTATGTACAAAGACTGTTAAGTCCTCTGGAATTGAGCGCGCTGTTTCGCTTATCAGAAACTCTTATGTTGTCGAATGGTGAGTAGCTGATCAAGTGGCTTTGTTTGGTACAATTATTTCTAACTGTTCCAGGCTCATGGATGATCTTCCAGGAGCGACGTCTTTTGTATCAATTGACAAAAAGCACAAGTACTACGCGGCAGGGTTCAAACTTGGCTCGTTTGAAAATGATGTATGTCCTCATAGAGTTTAGTCTCTATTGCTAGTGTTTAATGGTCACTTAGGTTGCATATTTAAACAATCATGTGACGATGATTGTTCATTACCGCAATGACGAACGTGATCCCATGAAAAGGCAAATCGTTGCGTTTGAGGTTCACCCCAAATCGTAAGGATCATGATCAGTTAAATAGTCTATGTATCACGATGGAAAGCTAATAATTGAAATTAGTATTGCAGCTGATGTTGGAGGATGTCGCCGAAAAGTTCAGTCCGATTTAAAGAAGCTAGCGCTTGATCCAAGCCTTGAATCAGTGGAGATACCGTACACATACTCTGTTTATTTTAAAGAAGATCTTGAAATCCAATATTCCAACCGTTGGGATATGTATTTTCTAAACAGCACGGATTCGGATAGTATTCATTGGTTGGCGATTGTCAATTCGCTTGTCATCCTTTCTTTTCTGACTGCTGTGGTGGCCATAATAATGGTGCGCACATTGTCTCGCGATATTCAAAGTTATAATCAAGAAGGACACGGAGAAGACGATAAAGATTTGCCGGAGGATATCAGTGGCTGGAAACTAGTCCATGGTGACGTATTCAGGCCTCCGCTTCACAAAGGAGTTCTAGCGTCATTGGTTGGAGCTGGTGTACAGATGTTTGTCATGGGCTTGTCTGTGTTAGGAGTTGCGACTCTCGGCTTTATTACACCTGGTTATCGAGGAGGTTTTCTTAGCTTAGCAGTATTTCTTTTTGTTTTTGCGGGGTAAGAGCCAGGGTTACATTTTGCGAGATTTATTATCTGATATAGATTTTAGTGTCTTTTCCGGCTACTTTAGCTCAAGACTTTATAAGTCATTCAAAGGGGTCAGGTGGTTAAAGAATTCGCTACGAGTGAGTCTACTTATTGAAAATCTACAAATGACACTAACTGTTTTCAGACTTCCATGCTTGTTCCGGGCACGCTTCTTGGATTCGTATTTCTGCTAAACTTTATATCTTGGAGTAAATCTGCTTCGTCTGCTATACCCTTTAGTACATTGATTGCCTTAATTAGTATGTGGTTTTTGATTTTGGTCCCTTTAGTGATTGTGGGCGGGTGGATGGGATTCAAGCGCCCTACCATCGAACCACCAGTTCGCACAAAGCAAATACCGCGACAAATACCGACTCGTCCATGGTATATGGGGCAAGCGTTTGTCGTTGCTGTTGGTGGATTCATTTCGTTTGCAGTGATTCTAATTGAGTTGCTCTTTATTTTGAAGTCTGTATGGCAAGATAAAAGCGGGTATTACTACATTTATGGGTTTTTGGGAGTAACATACGTCATTGAGATGATTACGGTTGCTGAAGTTTCGATTGTAACAACATACGCCCAACTTTGTGCTGAGGACTATAACTGGTGGTGGCGCTCATTCTTTGTTGGAGCAGGATCCTCCATTTTTATATTTTTATACTCGATTTGGTATTTCATCACGAAACTGAACATGGCAGGGTTTATTTCTGGTTTGTTGTTTTTCAGTTACTCACTTATGGCATGTACACTATATGGACTATGCACAGGTACTGTTGGATTTTTGGCTTCTTATTGGTTTGTAAGTAAGATCTATACTGCGGTCAAGACAGATTAAACGTTTTCAGGCGCCTTCATTTGCGACTATATATATGAGTCGTATGTGATCGCGAGAAGAGCATAGTATATTGATTAGTTTATGAGTAACGATGCCATAATGAATAGGTCAACAGTTGCGTCATTCATCTGTAGAGTTTCATACGCCGTTAAGCCAGCGAAATACAGTCATCTAGTTGCTGTGTCGATTGCTGGTACTTCGTGACTATAGAGTTACGAATACACGTGATGATTGCTATTGATGTTTGTCTCACATTTCTATTCTTTTTTTCTTCTTTGTCCTTGTTTCTGATAATTGTCTTGCTCTATTTGTACGGAACCAACATTTTTACTATTCAGAAGACGCCATAAGAAATTTAAGTTTAGCAACAACAAATAATGAGCTGTAACACATTTTAGAAAACAAGGAGGGCCACGTCATAAGCTCACGCTATGACCTTTTTTTTTGCAGAGTAGTCATAATGGGAAATTGGAACAAACCAAATAATGAATTTCGGTACAGTTAACCCTGCTTTATGTAGAGCATGTTCGAACTATGAGTCATTAAAATAGCTGAGAATATGACTGATAGATTTGAAGTCACAGCTCACATTTAATAGTGTTGATACAAATCTGTTCTGCATATGCGGATATCCCAAAAAATGCAATGAAATAATAGGGGCAAACTAGGCAATGTTAAAAGTTCTGAATATCTTCGCTCTGTATGCGAGGACATGAAAAAATAAATCTCCCAACGACTGCGCATTCAGCTTGCGAAGATAGGCGCCGGGATTATAACAAAGTTTAATTTCTCATGTTCGGAGCGAAGTACACGTGAAAGATAAACGCTAGTTGATAATTGAGAGAGAACGCTAGAACCGTTTTGGGTAGATTACGCTGAGTCTACAGAAACTCTGTTAGAGAAAGTGGGACAAAAAGACTTCAAGCTTGCCTTTATATTTTTGTGCTCGAATTGCACTATTGTTCGTTTTGATTTTTCGTCAATTGCATCAACAAAGTATAAATTTGACCGGTAGCTCTATTTCATAGATAACGTGTATTTGGTTGCATTGCTGAGGGCAATGCAGCTCAAAAGGCTCAGACTGAAGCTATTAGTAGTAAATACCGAAGTCTGGGGTTGGTGCGTCTGCCAGCAAAAACTCCGCGCACTTTTTGCAACTTCGACGCGTATGCGCGCGGGCTTTTGTTCAGAGTCATAAGTCAATTGTCCACAGTCTTAGTTTTATTGGTGCATGCGGACGCATTTTATATAACACGTCTGCAATGCTCGTAAAAGACTATCAGGCCATCCGCCATTATCAATTGCTTTAGTTGGTCCTGTTGCCATGTCACAGAATCTCGAACACAGCAGTTCCGCAGCTGCCGAAGCACCTGGAGCTGCTCCTGCTCTGACTCGTCGACAATCTTCGGCTGGATTCTCCTTCCGCTCAAGTTTCTCACAAAATTCCTCTTCGTCTTCGCTAAACACATCGTCAACGTCAAGGTCGTCCGGCTCATCCGGCTCTTTTGCATCTGTACGTCAGCGGCTATCTTTGAGCGCGTCCCCAGCATCGCCCACCAATCTCCTCAATCGACTACACCGTGGCTCATCTGCCTCCTCAAATCGGATATCTGTAATTATTGAAGACAAAAAAATTGCATATAAACCTGGAGATGGAGTATCTGGACATATTCTCATCAATCCAAAAAAAGATAGTGAGTTTACAGTTCTCATCGTCACCTTGGAAGGTACCGCGCGTACGTGGAATGACCGAGCCGGTGTGGGAAATCGTATTAGCGTTCGTGACACGGTAAGTATGCTTATTTGTCTGTGCTGATTTTAACTGTTGCTGATAATGTTTGCAGTTTCTAAAAATGTCATGTCCAATCGATGAAGATGATTACCCAGTCCCTAGAGTATTTCGTGCGAATACAACATACTCTTTTTATTTTTCTTTTGTTCTTCCAGAGCGCTTACTGGAGACTGAGTGTGAATTTTTTGATTGTCACCGACAACTACCTTCTTCGATCGGCCGTGGAACAGAATTTCCACTTGACGACTGTTCTCCCGACATGGCCCAAATTACGTATCATGTTCACGCAAAAGTACTGCATTTGAAGGATGACGATCGACGAAGCACCCCTTTTCAACATTCATTGCCAATCACTGTCATATCTGCCTATAAACCTGATTTTACAATCATTGCACAACCGGAAGTGGAAGACCAAGAGGTTAGTCATTCCGAGACAGGCGGGTTTACGAGATTTTATCGAACTACAAAGTATATGAAGAAAAGTCTACTTGCTAGAAATTCTGTTGGAAAAGTTACATTAGAAGCAAGTGTACTGAAACCTTTTATAAGCATGCAGACTGATTCTATTATTCCCTTACTTTTAACTGTCTCTTATTCTCCAGGATATAAACGGCCAGAACTGATGCCTAGAGTGGAGTCCGTCAGCGTTAAGTTTCGTGCTTTTACATATTATAGTACAGTCTCTATGAGCTATTTCCCTGGTCCTGATTCACGCGCAACAGATCCACGACTAGGAAATTACTTGGAGACATTCACCGTCAATGCGACAACGTTTACTGAGCCCGCGCAACAGCAATGGAAAGAAGAAACTTTTGGTCATTATACATTCAACACTACAATTGAGCTTTCTCATCCAAAAAATCGCACGTTGGTTCCTAATTTCTGGTCGTGTCTTGTTGGACGTCAGTATGAAGCGGAGATAATTGTCAGATTATCCGGTGGTTTAGGATCTTTGATTCTCAAGGTGCCAATTGAAGTGACGACCTCTGAGATGGCTGATATGGTACTGCATGAGGAGCTGGTTGGATCGAGACGTGAATTGGCATCAAATAATGATCCTGAAGTTGAATTATTAGGTACTGAAGATGACGATGACGTGATGACTGCATTCACTAACTGGCATCAACCATCTGTGCGCCAGCAAACATCTCGGACGCCAACAATGTACGATCTTCATCAGACAGAGCTACGCAACGCTAGGACTATAGCAGCATTGGCTAGCATCGATCAGATGGCTAATAGCGCAGCTCAAATGTGTCGTGATCTATCTGCTAGAGCGTACAATCCGTCGTCGACGTTGCGGCACCATAGTTATAAAGCAAGCAGTAATGCACTTGAATCTGAACGGGGTGCAGAATGATCTGGAAGATACAGTAGCTAACACAAATATTTGAGAGTTACCTGGCGAAAAATTGGTCAAAATTGACGATAATGTGCTTTTGAAAAGGTTTTTATATGGTTTCGGTGTTCAAAAAGGGTTAAATTGGCGGTTCTCAAAAGTTTAGAACATTTGCATTTGTCTTAAAAGTTTTATTTATTCTTACTGTCGGGTCTGATTTTTCTATTTCTGCGAAATATTTTCGAAAACTTTGGGTGATTTCTTTATTCAAACAATTACAAAAATAAATTACTTCTATCAATAACAATATGTGGGAAGCATAAATTTGGCACACATATATAACCCAAAAACTTCAAAGTGGCTTGCTAGTGTTTAGAAACTAATCATCTATGAGATTAATCAACGAGGTAAGTGTCCAGCAAAGTTGTCGTTTCGATAATCGATATGTACAAATGCTCTTTCGACAATTGGTAAGGTTTCAAGTGCGTATTGTAAACTCTCGCCGATATCATGACTGTCTCTTAAACTCATTTTTTCCATAACCATAACATCAACCTCCACGTTCAATCTATCTCCGGAGTAATATGCATTGAGAGCGGTGACTTGTTGTATGCAGTCTGCAAATCTCATACAAAGATAAAGGACAACTTGACGATCTTGCAAACTTGCAGTAGCACCAGTCAAATGGGTAATATGATCCAATGCTGTTTTAGACCAAGTGAAAATGACGTAGGAAGACAAGAGCATTGCACCTATCGAATCAAGCCAAGGGGCGTGGAGGACAGAAGCAAGAAAAGGGAAGAGCAGAGAGAAGATGTTGAAAATAACGTCGGTCTCAGCATCTTGAGCAAGTGCGCGCACAGCAGTGGAATTCACACTTCGGCACCAGGCCCACGCTCCAAACTTTGTCACGATTGTCAAAACCATGATGACTATAGTTGGAACACCCAAAGAGACCTCTTCTGAACCAGCATAGAGTCGCTGAAGTGCTTCAATTAAGACCTGTATAAACGATACAATCATGATTATTGAAAACACAAGAACACCAATTGGTTCAAGTCTAGAACGGCCTACGGGAAACGCTGCCTTGATCCGTGAGTTCTCCGACTGAATGAATACTTCACTGGCCCAAATTATAGCAGTAGACAAAAAGTCCAACGCGGAATCGACTAATGATGCAATAAGTGAGAGTGAGTTAGAAAGGACCGCAACAGCAATCTTTCCTCCAAGAAGGAAGACGTTCAAGACGAAATTTATTAATATCGCAAGACGAATCCCTCGTTCTTGATCTGGATCATAACCTAGCAATGGTAAACCTTCTTCTTCAATGTTTCCCGGAACTTCAAGATGTCGGTTACTCGAATCATCGCCGTAAACTTGTAAAACGTTTTCAGGAATCTTGGAATCGAGAAGTCTGTCAATCTCGATGTAACGATCTATAAGCTCATTCTAGACCTTTTAGCACAATCTCTCACTATAAAACAAAAGCTGAGAATATTTACCTGCTCTTCATAGAACTTCTTTAGTTTTCTGTTTTTCATTTTAGATGTGTTCACTTTTCTTTCTTCCCAATTTATCAACGCTTTGCTACCTCCAATCAACGCTTTTGATCTCAGCTCCAACAAATTCGTCAAACGTGAAATTGAATCCATTCGCTGTAGCTTTGACGGAGGTGTCATAGCAAATGTTATTAAATCAGGAGAGAGTGCAGTTGTTCCGCCTTCTTCTACTATGAAATCAAACATAGACGGACGTCGCATCATCGCAGGAGAGGCAGCGAGAGAAATGTAAGAATCTGTAGCGGGCGCAGAACTCGTCTGGGCTTGCGATATCGGGACCATCCGAACATTACGCGGAGATGACATCTTTTCTTGATCAAGATATCAATTGTAATATTCCTGTTAAAATCATAAACTTGATCAAGTAAAACTGGTCTTTGAATCGCAGAAAGAGAGAGCCGGCCACGCTATATCTCGCAGATCAACCGTTCTTCGCGTACTTATCCGACTGATAAATGGAATTCGTCATCGCATATATATACTTTTGTTTTGCTATATATGCCATAAATGATGCCAAGAGGTAGTAACAGATGAGATTAGATGCTGGCACGTGAAAAGCTTTCAGTTTTAAACTTTGGGTGGGAACGTACGCTGTTAATATCCGGAGCTCACCACCTAAACCCCAAGAGCAAAAATGCTCACTTTAGTCGATACATTAAACAAACTGCGTGAGATATTATTCATAGGAAAGAAGCTATTTAAACAAGACTATAAATGAAACTTACTCATATTTTTTTCTTAATAACAACTATGGCCATTGCTCGAAATTCAGCAATAATGAACTAATCCTAAAGCTCCTCTTTCTGCAGCGTACTGGAATGAATCAGCGTTCGTTTTAATACAGCGGCAACAAAAAAACACAAAGGCATTTTGCTCAGAAACCAAAAACATATAGAAACAACGACTCTAGAAAATCCCCCCTCTCACCCAGTCACCCACTACAAGAACCTTTAGAAGGCTAGTTTTCAAAACCCACTCTGCACGCAATCTTAGACTTTGGCGGCACTGGTTTTCCTTGTTCTAAGTGTGATTCGCCTTTATGCATCTGTGCGCTGTGAACCTATGCATATGCATATGCATAATTGCAGTGTCTCATCGCACAAGAAAGTTAGCGAAATCGAATCAATTTAACGCGGCCAACCACCCTTTAATCACTGTCTCTCATTCCAAAGAGTTAGAATAGTGAGTATCATTGTTTGCAAAGTTTACTTATAAGTGATAAACGTAAGGGCATCGTGAAAATAAAAGCTTGACTGATTCATATGTGAAAGACAAATCATGCGGTAAGATGATTCATTATCAAAGACATACAAACAGAAATTCCAGGAATAGGATGCAGCTGTATTTAGTTTTTAAAGTAGCAAAAGCCTGCAAGCAAAGAGTTAGGGCAGGTCTAGTAAATCACAAGCAATGACATACCAACAACTTTGTTTACAGTTATTTGTTTCCTCTAAATTTATCAATTGCATCACTGTTCTCAAGCCAGTTTTGGCTCCCTTCTTACGAATGATGTTGATCAAGTGTCCGATGCGGTCTTCATATAAACAGGCAAATAGCATGGATCTTTGAAGTTTGAACACACCACTACGGTTATGTCACCCAGAAGTCACTGTCAAACAAACTGAACTTTCTTAATCTAATAAGACGCGGGTCGATAATAGTCAAGATGATAGCACTAAATTGAAAAACTAACAGGTATAATTACTTAGGCCGTTATCAAATGTAATACCTGATCCTTCATCTTACCGAGCTTGGACAACTCGGGATAGTCATGCAAAGATCGCTTTGTAATAAATTGATGTGTATCTCAGAAGTCATTAGCATCAGTAAAGAGTCATATAGTCAGTTGGTATAAAAAATTATGCTTTTTTATGTGCGTGAAAAACAAAAATTTAGTGAAAAACAACATAAGTTACATGATTTCAGTTTTCCGCAATGCAAAGGAAACTTGTTGAAGTTGCATGCCTTTTGCCATGGAGACTCAAATGTCCAAAAAAGCGCCTTTCTCAGCTGTCAAAGTAGTGAATAGACACAAAATTTTATATTGTATTACAAAAATAAGTGCCGCATAGATCTCTTTGATAAGTCGAATTTGTAATTTGATCAGGTTGTGCAATGAGTGTTTCTGCCCTCAAACTATAAACCTTAGTTGTGTGCTATTACAAAACATAAAATCATGAAAAGGCAATAAATAAAGTATTTGCAAAAAATAGACTACATAAATTTATAACTTTAGAATCATAAAGATCCTTCCAATAATTTCAAGTCAATAGTTTATCTTCAAACTGTTAGACGCTCATTATATCCAAATATCAGAAGCCCTGCTGTTGTGATACTTATGCAGGAAAGTAGCAAAACATTTGGAAGATGTTGCTACAGTGAGAGACTGATTGAGCTGTTTGTTTCTATCCGGACCCGGGACCGCGTTGCTCACAAGGCGCGCCATGTTTTTTCTTGTACGTTTTGACTGAAAGATTTTATATTTTCTTGCAGAATATATTGGCAGAACTGTATTTAATGATGAATGGATAATGAGCTGACGAGATATGAAAACTTGCAGAAGGACTTGTCGCTAAGCATAACGCTACATCCGTCATTTTTCGGCCCGTCGATGCACACCTACTTGCGATCTAAGCTGCTGCAAGATGTAGAAGGTACTTGTTCGGGAGAATATGGATACATTATATACGTCATGGATGGTATGCGGATCGATGTGGATAAAGGTCGAGTAATTCCGGGGAATGGCGGTGCGGAGTTTGAGGTTAAGTATCGAGCTATTGTTTGGAAGCCATTCAAGGTATTTGAGTCGATAAAAAATAATTAATGGGGCGATGCTGAATGATTACTAGGGAGAAGTGGTGGATGCCATAGTAACGAGTGTGAACAATGTAAGTTTTAAGAGTGCAAGAAAGAGAATGCTATATATTGATCAACAATTTAGATTGGGTTTTTTGCAGACGTGGGACCATTGAGTGTGTTTGTATCTACAAAAGTAAGAGAGTCGCAAAGAGCTAGAATAGCTGGAGACGTTGACGGTAGTTATAGTTGATACCTTCGGACATGCGGTTTGATCCCAATAGTTCACCACCAGCATACGTTTCAGACGATCAGACAATTGAGCGAGGAAGTCACGTTCGTCTGAAAATTGTTGGCACACGAGTAGATGTGGGCGAAATGTTTGCTATGTACGTATTATCTGTGTTTATTTCTCAAGAATAAAACTGTCAAAAGAGGAGGCTAACAGAGGCATTGTGCGACTTAACAGTGGGAGTATTAAAGAGGATTATTTGGGTGTATTATAAAATGTATATTAGAAGTGCGAACGATGAAAGCCCTCCCGGAAGAGGACTGGAAGTGCATTGCTCTGCTGATTTAACTCGTTAGTTTCGTGTTTTCTATTATTTTTTGGAGTTGTGTATATTTGTATAGTAAAATTACATTAATAAAAGTACTACAGATGAAGATGCGGTTGAGGAGGTATGAACATGAGAGAGTAGATGTAGATTATATCATGGGTTGTAGCCGATTTCGGAGATTGTGAGAACAGTGTAAGTGTGCTTGCTCTTGATGTGCTTCGTGCGACGAGTACGCTGTTTCTTGCGGATTTTGATACGCATGGGCTCTTTCGTATGTTCGACAACGCGCGCGCGCACGATGCAGCGTTCGTCGTCAATAAACGGGGTACCCTTCCATGTAAATTTCCTTGATCCAAGAGTCTCGATTTGTGTAAGACGAATAACATCGCCAATGGCTACGTCCTTTAGACGGAACGGAAGCGTGATACTGTCGCCGACAGTCACGAGGAACTGGTGCGCGTGAACACGGAGTGTTGCATAGAGCGGTGTCTGTAGCGAATGGTGGACATGGCTGCTTTGTTTGAAAGCGGCTGCCAGCTGTTCGGAGGTAGGATGAGTAATAGTGGTGTTTAGGCCTGCGGTAAAAGCAGAGGCAAGAGGCGAAGGAAGGGTGTAGGACGGCGAGAGGGTCGATGAGGAGGAGGAAGAGGCTGAAGAAGAGACACACCGCAAAAAGAACGAGCGAGAGACTGGCTGAACGGCTGTTGTCCGCCACATATTCATCAACGTATTTCTGCACGACGCAGCCATTTTTTGTTCGTCAATTGGCTTAAGACTGTCGGTGGAAAATACTAACAATAAGTCCAAATAAACGTAGCTGAATTAATTTTGTGAAATCTCGCGAAGATTTTCGTGTAAGCAAATAAATGGGTTTTGTACTTCTGACTCCGGCCCGGGCCACGTTGCGCAGTCGACATGCTAGTTAGCCTCGACGACGAACCACGAAGACGAACTCCGTCTGCGAAAAAGCACCTGCGCCGACTCTGCGCGGCCTGCAATTTTAGAGCAGCAGCGGCAATTGGATTTACAGTTTGCGTTGTCTGAATTATTTGTTGATTCAGTCATCTTTTGATCCGTGATTTTGGCAAGTTTGAGTCGCGAGACACAGGGATGCCGTCGCTCTTCATCGCCCTCTGCGTGGCGATTTACCCCTACACAGCCCAATCGGCCCTCGAACTCAGTCTGGCTGAAGGCGATGTGCTCTATATTCTTGAACGAAACCCGGACGATGACTGGCTCAAGGCAAAAAAGCGCGTAGTTGGCGCGGAGGAGGACGAGCCCGTCGGTCTCGTGCCTAACAACTACGTCGAGAGCATGCCTGTCGCTGGCAAGGCACGTGCTCTGTACGACTACGACCGCCAGACCGACGAGGAGCTTTCAATTAAAGAAGACGAGATTCTGGATGTCTACGACACCGCGGATCCGGACTGGGTGTTGGTCGGTGTTCGCGACGAGTACGGCTTCGCACCCTCCAACTATCTCGAGTTTGTGTCTGAGGACGAAGCGCAGGAGCACGTAGCCCGCCTGGCGAGTGTCTCGCAACAGCCGCCGGTACAGCCTCAGTTCGAGCCACAGCAGCAGTACCAAGACGCGCCGCCCCCGCAGCCCATCCGGCCTCAGCTGGTGGAGCAACCCTCGTTCGCGTCGCACAGATCAAACAACTATATCAAGTACCGTGACCCGGAACCGGAATACCCCGAAGCCGATGCCGAAGACGACGAGAATGACGCGCCGCAGCTTCCCTCGCGCCCGCGCACCTACTCCGCCCAATCAAACGACTCCATCATTTCTCCCAAGACTTCCTCGCCCTCGAAGCGATCCACCGCGTTCCTTAAGTGGAGCGTGCAGGAAGTCGACGGCAAGAAGAAATACAAGGCCACGCTTGCCATCGGCAATGGCTCGATCATGTTTTCCCCCGAGTCAGAGAAGTCCAACTCGTCCTCCCAGCAGTGGTCCATCACTAACCTCCTCAACTACAACTCTGAGAAGAAACATGTTTTTCTGGAATTTGAGCATCCGTCGGTCTCGCTCGACTTACATGCAGGTTCCAAGGATGCTGCCTTGGAGATCGTTTCTGCCATTGGCGATCTAGTTGGCACTAAGCGTGCATCTGGCCTTCGTGAAGTTATTGAGGCATCAGTGCCCAATGGTCAGCGATTTGGTCGTGCGTTGTACGATTTCGATGCTGAAGGTTCTGACGAAGTGACTGTGCGTGAGGGCGACGATGTATTTATTCTTGACGACAGCATGAGTGATGAGTGGCTCGTTGTTAAACATGCTGTTTCTGGTCGCGAAGGTGTGGTCCCTCGAAGCTATATTGAAATTATCAAGAAGCCTGCTCGTAAGACATCTATTGTCGAAGACGAGCCCTCCCCCATTAAGCCAAAGAGGTCTTCGCGAAGGGACTCGCGAGTGAGCAAGCAAAGTGATCGTGAACGGGATCGTGACCGTGATCGCGATCTGGACGCATCACCACCTCCAAAGGCACCCTCCAAACCAAGTATGATTTACTTTCACCTCTTGCTAGTAATATATTTACTAATTGAGCAGAACCGGATCCTTCGAAAGTGCGCACTTGGACTGATCGTTCAGGTTCGTTCAAAGTTGACGCAGCCTTTGTCGGTTTCCAGGATGGAAAGATTCAACTTCATAAACTCAACGGTGTCAAGATTGCTGTTGCTGCTAACAAAATGTCCTTAGAGGATCTTGATTATGTCGAGCGCATCACTGGTGAGCATGCTTCGGGAAGTAGTTCACCTCGAAAGCAGTCGAGTATGGGTGCTGTCTCCACTTCACAAAGTCAGAATAACGCGCCGCCCAGAAACGACCAAAATGGCAACTCTTCAAAAGACAAAAGCGGTTTTGACTGGTTTGACTTCTTTCTTTCATGTGGAGTGGATTATAACAACTGCCAGCGATATGCAACTAATTTTGAAAGGGATCAAATGGATGAGGCTGTTCTGCCAGATATCACTCAATCTGTCATGCGTATGCTTGGACTGAAGGAAGGTGATATTCTTAGAGTATCAAAGGTTATTGACGAAAAATATCGAAAGAAATCACCTAGCACTGAGCCCGCTACTGAAACCGAGGATGATGGAACTACGTTATTTTCTGGACCAGGAGGTGCGCTCAAGAACAATACTCGCAAATCTAGACCTGCTCCGGCTGTCACTACGTCAACCTCTGTTGATGCTGCTCATCTTTCTGGAGATCAACCGCCTCCGCAACCTAAGCGGCCTGACTCTGTGCCTAATGCGACTGATTTACTATCTTCGACTCAAGATTCCATTCCCGCTGCTGAGCCGCCTAAACCCGCCCCTGTACAGCAGCCTGAACCAACTGGTGCGCTTAAAGATCTCATGACTCCTCTTGTTCCATCGCCTGCGCCTGTTCAGCAACCTCAACAAACTGCTGCTTCTCAATCATCACAGCCGCAGACTCTGGCGCCTATTGTTTCTGCTGCTACTGGTCAGCAAGCTCAACCCAACGCACAGTATGTTGCTTTGCAGCCTAAGATTGTGTATCAGCAGCCACCACCACAGCAAGTTGTTGCACGCACTGGTATGATATTCACATCGCAGCCACAACCGCAGACTGTTTTCACTGCTGTCACTGCTGCTCCTCAGCAGATTCCTATGAACACAGTTTTTGTTCAGTCACCGCCTCCGGTACAACCTCAACAAACTGTATTCTACGGATATCATCGTCCTGCTCCACCGCCACCAGTTCAAGCGCAGCCAACCCAATTTGTGCAGCAAATTCCTCCACCACCTACTGTGCAGCCAGCACAAGCTGCTCCCACTGGTGTGTTCTACCAACAAACTGGCTTTCCTCAGCAGTCTCCCTTCCAGACAGTTGTCTCTCCACCTCAACCTCTTCAAGTCCAACCTACGCGACCTTTTGTGCCGCAATCAAATTTTGGAATTGCTGCAATGCAAACTGGTTTTGGTGGCGCTCTGCAACCTCAGCAGACCGCGTTTCAACCTCAATTCTCTCAACAGCAACAGCAACAACAGCAGCAGCAGCAGCAACCGCAAATGCTACAATCGCAACCCACTGGGTGGGGTTTTGGTAATGGTCCTCCAGGTGGTCGTGATATAACTCAACCACTTGTGCCCATGAAAACTGGACCACCGCCCAAGGTTAGTTTTGGTGTAAAACCTGTACAACCTACTCCCACCGGAAAAAGACAGGCCAATCTGGCTGCCGCGAGTAAGTATTATCTACTAAATCACAATTACTGTTTTGTGTTGAATATCTACTAACTTTTTACAGCTGCTGAGAATCCTTTTGGATTTTGAACTCGCCAAAAGTTTTTATTTTTCTATTGTTCTCTAGTAGATCCTATATTACCATATATATTAAACCGATCTTTACTAAATTACATCATTACTAGAATAATGTCTTTTTTATTATATATTATTAACTTGTTGTCATCAGTCGTCATGTGTCATTTGTCATTTGTCATTAGTTTCTTTGTTTACTGTTTGTTGTGTTTGTAACGGTGATTGTAGATGTTGTTTATGTTTAAGTTTTTATTTTCATGTTTATTATTTTACGATATTCATATTTTTTTGAATTCTCCACCTTCTAAAGCTTCCCTATTGATCAGCATTTAATTCATCTATCGAAGCCAATTTTCAGTGCAGAAGTGTTGTATCCTCTTAAAGTGAGCTGAAATCGCAGTTGTTATAGTTGACTCTATATATAAATATTCTTGAGCTATAATTACTACCGAAGTATCATCATACTTAATAAATGCCAACTTCATGACTTGTTATTAATTTTGGTTTGACTTAAATAGTCATTTACTGGGCTAGACGCCAACCTTATTCAACAGCTTTGACTAAGGAGCAATAAACGATTACCAACCATAAAAAATCCCACAAAGAAGCATCAAAAGAGCATTGGCGATGGGTACAACTTCCCATGTATACTAACAAAAGAAAAGAAAAAATGCGGATATAGTGAGAAAAGAAGTAAATAGTAAAGAAACAATAATAATAAATTTACCTAACGCCTACTCAAAGAGCCGGAACTCGTAATATAATGAGCGAAACGTACATGGAGAGATAGAAACAGAGAAAAAAAACAAGATACTTTCTAGCCACCTCATCTTTATCCATTATGCTAATTCATGGTCTACTAGCTACTGTCAAATTTTAGTTGAAGGTATTGCTAAATGTCTAGTATTTTGTTCAAACTCAAACTCCAATCTCTACGATACGCAATCAAGCTCAGGTCGTTCTCGTGAGTTGTGATAAATTTGGATGCGTTAGAAGGGGTCGCGAGGAGCAAGAGTGCACGGGAAATCAATCAATCAAAGTTATTTTAAAGGCCTACGCAAGGGGGCCGGCCCACTAGGGATTTTGGGAAAGACGACACAACTTTAAATCCTGACTTTCAAACCTTAATCTACGTGCGGTTTGCCGACTATTATTGCAATTATCTCGTCCAATTTATGCTTTTTTCCACTGATTTTAAACACATAATGATGATGATGATTTTATTTAGCGCCTACGCACGAGGGCAGAACTCATATATGGTGTGCAACTATCTTAAGAACTACTAGCTAAACCACAATTCCCCCCTCAATATCCTGCACAAAGTATAATAGACACCTTTCATGCCCAGCAACTGCTGTCCTGAGGGAGTTGTCGCCCTGGAGGACGACAAAACCAGATCCTGTAGCTCCAGAAGATAGTCTGGAACCATCACAATAAACCCAGACATCGTCAG
>JAJLWK010000100.1:0-30698 GCA_030570675.1 Myxozyma neglecta | reverse complement strand
CCTGCTCAGGCGGTATTCCCCCAATAACACTAAACTGACCACCCGCGCCTGCAATCGTCATCGTAACGTCCTTCGTAGCTGTGTTCTCGATCCGCGTGGGCACCTCAACGTCTTCGCCCGCAGGTCCCTGTCCACATTGATACGTTTCTCCGAATCCCCATGACCAGGCGGTACCGTCACTTGCAAGCGCAATGTTGTGGTGAGATCCACATGCTACAAGCTTTATCTTAACTTCGTCACTCAACGTAAGCTTGGTAGGAACAGGCAGAAATCGAGCGCGGCCAGACTCGTCACGCACGGCAGACTCTGGAAGTGCTTCCTTCGAAATACCGACTTCAGAAGAATCGATGCGGCCAAAAACATACATCTCTCCGTCTTTTGAAAGAGCAATCGAATGATGCTCTCCTGCGGATATCGAGACAACACTTTTGTCGTCCAAAGCATCGACATAGGTAGGCTCCGTAATCACCGCTCCATCCTCACCAGCTCCTTCACTCGCGATACCACACTGTCCGAACTGGTTCAATCCCCAAGTCAAAACGCGTCCAGAGCTATCAATCGCAAACGAGTGGAACTCTCCCGCTGCTAAGTAAACAATATTGCGAATTGCCAGTTCTCTTGGGATCAACGCATGAGCCTGGTATCGGTCCAACACGCGATATCCAAGCTGAAATTGCTGTCCACAGCCCCATACAAATACGCGACCATTAGTCGCGAGTGCAAGTGCATGGTCTTTACCAGCAACTACTTGTCCAACAGGGAACGGCACGCGAACTTGAGTTGGCGTAAGCTGAACTAATGTGGTCGCGTTAAACCCAAGTAAACCCTCATTATGTCTGAACGTTCCCCATGCCCAAACGCGTCCGGTGCTCGTCAATGCAAGACTAAGACTATCTGCTGCTGCAACTTGGACAAAAACAAGATCTTTAGGAATACCCTCAACAAGGGCAGGTGTACTTTCAAGCGGATTCAAATCTCCGTCATCGTCATCGCTATCTTCCGCATCTGCATCTTTCAGCATTCCTGCCTCGCCCTGCGACGTGTTTCGTCCAAGTGCTCCATGATCGTTACATCCCCAGCTCCAAAGTTTTCCGGCTTTATCAATTGCAAGAACATGTGCTCCTCCAACTGCAAAATCAACAATTGAAACACTATCAATCGGGAGAAATGGGTTTAATCGTGGTCTCTTCACCTCCTTTGTCTTCGCTTCAGGTCCTAGACCAAGCTCTGACATACTTCCACTCCCAAACACGTAAACATTTAGCGGAGTAGTTTTCAAAGTGGGTATCTCAATAATTTCTTTGGTGGGTTTACGTAATTTATACGGAACCTCTCCTTCAACAACAGCAACAGCAGCAGCGACCTCATCTTCTTTCTTTTCCTTCTTTTCACTTTTCACAACCTTCGCAGATTTTGCAGCTTTTACAACTCGTTCTCTAACCGGAGACGACCGTCTCCCACGCTTTGCAGGTGCAGATCCGGCATCTGCCGTCTGCTTGCGTTTTGTTCCTTTAGGCGGCATATCGACGCTGCCCTTGCAATCAAGTTTCGCGTCCCTATTTTTGTTTGTATTGGTACAATACCCATGTTTTGGTGTAAACATTACGTCACAGACCCCAGATCTACCAGTTTTGATTCAAGTCGTCTCGTCTCGAGCTACTCATTGATCAAGTTTTGATATCTGCATTAATTGTTGATTATACAGATTTCTTAAACAATGGCTTACTCTTCGCCACTTTGCGCTGTTTCACGTGTGCTGAACACCTCAATCTCGATTATCTCGTGTCCTTTTCGTCGCGCCGGACTTTTTGAGATCGGCGGCCGTTGCTCGATTATTACTCTAGATTCTTCATCTGTAGTTGTTGTTGCGCCCGTTCCCTTTGACGACACTGCTGCTGCATTACTGGGCTCACGATCTGTCAAGTATCTTATTGCTCCGGATTTTGAGCATCATATGGCTCTTAAAAGCTGGAAAGAAAAGTTCCCGGCTGCATTGATTATCGGTCCTGAAGGTCTTCGTGAACGTAAGGCTTCTCAGGGAGTCCATGTCGATTATGAAGTTTCTAAGGCAAACGTCGAGCTTACAGCAGCTGATTTTGGAGTCATTGATGCCGAATTCAACGAAGCGTTTAGATTCGTTTACCTCCCAGCTATGACAAATAAGGAAATTGCAATTCTTCATAAACCTACAAAGACCTTTATCGAAGCTGACATCCTTTTCAACCTTCCAGCAGTTGAGCAATACTCTGCTTCATCGACTCCAACCACTGGTTTCTTCTCTCGTATGTTCAACAATCTTAGCCCTTACAACAAATGGCATCAAAGACTCGCTTCTGTCGCCGCAAAGAAGGAAGCTGCCGATGGTTTGAAAGTTATTGCTAGTTGGGATTTTGAAACAATAGTGCCTTGTCATGGTGAAGTCATTCACGAAGATGCAAAGAAAGCTTTCAACCACTTGTTTAAGTCCTTCTTGGAGTAACTTGCATCTGAAGAAAGATTTAATTATTAAGATTGATAGGTGTATAATATTTGTCTCAAGGTGTTTGGAGGGGTTTTGATTGAGCGTGCACTTTCTTTGATGTAATACTATGGTGTGACTTAAGAAATATATTTACCGTAATCAGCTTATTGAGATCATGAAGATACCATGTTCAACTGCAAAACGTAGTTTGATTAGCTTTACACATCTTGAAAAAATAACAGATGCCGACCAGCTTCCAAATCTCTTAATAGATAGTAAATGAATTCATACGCATAGCTGGCTTTTGTTTCTGAATTACAAAGGGAGGTCCAAATAACGTTTCGGAGGAAACGATCAATGAATCTGCCAGCTGGGAACTAGCGCGGAACCAAAACTAACTCCATCTGTCACTCTGGGGTAAAAAAAGTAATTGCTAACAGAACATTTTACTGACTTTAAATGACAGAAGTTATCCGTACTAATATGAATATAGAGATTTGAATAGGTTTGAATTTATTTTTCTTCTTTGTGTTCTTATAGTAACCATATTGGGGGCAAAAGCTGCATTTCTTGAGCTAAAAATTTTAGGTTCCACAGGTTTTTAAATCCTGGATTCACAAATCTGGAGGCTTTATCATAAAACTTCTACTTTGTACAAATTTTCTTAGAAAAAATCATTTTGTATGTACTGTAACTTAAGTAATATATGACGCGTTGTCTTCGCATGAGCGAAATCTATGCGTCTCTGATGAGTATGCATTTGGGATCAATGCTCCAATTCATCTCAACTCACAGCATCAAAACCTTATTTTAAATTTCATCTGAATCTCATCGCCAATAGCTAGCTTCTTCGCCTCAAAATCAGGTACACTCACAATAAAGTATCTCGAGTGCGCATATATCAAACAAGTTGCAAGATCCTACGAGGATAAAGCCAACCAAAGGCATGGACGGTTCTACGCCGGTAGCCGCAGCTTGTCTCTCCTGCCGCTCTCGACATTTAAAATGCGATGCCGGAGTGCCAATCTGTCGCAGATGTAAAGATTCGCAACGAGAATGTGTTTACGTGAAATCTCGACGAGGTTGGAAGTCTTCTGGGGCAAATGTGCAATGTACACAGCAAATCGTTGGTCCGAAGCGCAGATTAGTGGATGCTGATGATGCTCCTGAGGGGCAAGTTGTTAGAGGTTCAGCGGGTACACCGGCGCCTTCACTTGTCGATATCTACTACTATTATTTTCACAACGCACATCCTATTATTGTTCCGCGTAAATTTTACTCATCTTTAATAACGGGCATGTTTGATGAGCAATCAAATCGCGGAATAACCGAAATACTCGAGCCTGTGATTCATTACGTTGCATCATTCTACTATAAAGAGGCAAATAGAGAAATTTACCAATCTGCTATTGATAAAGCGCTTTTTGGTGAAGTTAACCCAACAAATCAGTCACAGTTTAAACTTGCGATGGCTCCTTCAATTTTTATTGTTCAAGCGCTTTTACTTTACCATATCGCTCTGCACAGTAGTAAAGAGATGGCAAAGGCGATGAGAATTAAGACATATGCGATCAACATGTGTCTATTTCTTAGAATGCATGAAGTTCCTGGTCTTGACGTACTGGTTGATTTATACCGATCTGGTGATTCTATTTTTGACAACGCACTTCGGGAATCAGTTATTCGAACTTATTGGATGCTTTATGTCATGGATGGTTGGACGACTGCTATTCATAGCGCTCGTGGACCTAATATGGTTGGTGCTTTTAAGCTTATAGGTACCCCGCAACCAGATTACCCTTTACCATGTGAGAACGAGGATTATGACGCTGGAGTATGAATTCTATTAGACAGAATTGATTCTTGTCTGCTAACTTCTCTAGCGTATACCTCCATCTTTGACATTAGAAGACTTTGAAGACCGAATATTTTCCAACGAAACGCACAAGTTTTCATCATTTGCTTATTTAGTAGGTGCAATGCGGATTCTCGCTACCAACGTGATGCAGAGCTATAATAAAATTCGGAGTACTGGAGTCATGAGTCTTGAAGAGATACAACTTGCAGATAACGCGATTGCTGTTTGGATGCTTCACGTTCCTCATGATAAACGTGAGATGTTTTTACCGAATAGATCATACGCGTCACAGTTTTTTGAAGTAGGCGGTGCTAACAGCCGCGATGTTGACGAATTAATGGTTCAAGCATATATTGTGATTAATAATGGAGTTCTTGCTGTGCACAAACACGTTTCACGATTTGCTATGACTCCATTTAAACGCCAAGATAGCGAAAATTCGTGTATTGCGTTAAAATCTTTACTGCTATCTGTCAGAGCTATTGATTTTAGTCAACATAATTCAAACTCTGCCAGCAACTCAACTTTAGACCAGCACACGGCCAAATGCATTGAAGCGGCCGATTCACTTGCTCAGTTGATTCTTATATCACCGGGAACTTTAATGAGACGAACTCCCTTCTTCTCATGTACTATAGTTTTGTCTATCATGACGCATTTGGCAGCTTGTGTGTGGGATTTTTTTCCTTCTACGGAAAGTGCAGAGTCGCAACAAAAAAGAGTTGTCAAAGAGCGAATAAAGCTTAGTATAAGCGCAATGAGAGCTCTAAGTGATACTTGGTCGACAGCTTCTATGACTTTACGTGAGATCAAAGAGGCTGCACGCATTGTTTTCCAGCAAAGGAGTACGGCGGCTAGATATTTTTCCGAGGTCAAGGCTTCCCCGCCGGATATTACTGATCAGATTTTACCTACGCAGTATTCCCCGCCGAATATTACTGATCAAATTTTACCAACGCAGTATTCGCCGCCTCAAAGTTCTTCTGCCAACTCTCAGTCAAGTTTGTCTCCTACACACACGCCTCCAAAACAATCATCATCTGTTTCCTCAAATCGATCTCCACATGATTTCTCAATGCACCAGATTCAAGCTCCAATGGAACAGTTGTCAACAGGAATTGTTTCTTCTTCAGATGGGAATTCTTCTAATTGGTCTGCAAATATTCAGAATATTGGTCTAAGCAGTTCCCACTATGAAACAATTGGCGACCATCAGAGCAATCCTTATAACCCCAGTATGTATGTGCCAAATGGAAATACGGCCGCAGCTCATATTCCCATCTCCTCAATGCCTCCAACTCCACAGTTTCCGCCAGCTGGGTATCAATACAACACGACCTACGTTCCAGCACCTCAAGTTACAGTCATGAAGCAATCAACTATTCCAATCACGATAGACTCGACTGTAACCCCGGATGTACAGTCGGCTGTACCCACCGGAATGATGCCTACAGATCAGCAAATTTTACTGACAGAACAAGATCGTGTTGCTCTTCAAAATTTGGTAGAATTTCCTCAGCCTGTAGTGCAAGAAGCCGAAATTCTGGACTATTTTGAAAATACTGGTTACCCAAATGCTTATCTTAATATGGCAGAAGCGTCATCTTTTTTCTAGTTGTTGGTATTTCTATATTGAATGTGTAAATTTAGTGTTTTTGGTTGGAATGGTTAGGATCGTTATTATTTAAATTGTAAATATTAGTGTAATTGAATATGGTCACACATTTACCTCAAATCAAAAATTGCCTCTAAATGTGTCGAGCAACTGACTACCAATTCCACGACCTGCTTGCGTTCGTCCTGCCCCGCCGGTTGCTGTTGCGGTAGTTACAGCTGTATCGCCACCATTATTCTGTGTTCTTTGCTGCTGCTGTTGTTGTTGTCCATTTTCCACTACAGCAGTTGCAGCAGCTGCTAATCCAGCAATCCCTGAAGCGTGATTAGGTGTTGTACTAATTGCTGCTAATGAAGCGCGACCTTGGACCACTGTCCGATCCCACGCAGCCTCTGATATGCGGAAATTTCGAAGTGGAAGAACTTCTCGATTCCATAATATACCAACCATCCAACCTGAGAACGCACAAATCAATGAACCAGGAAACTGTGAAAGAGCAAGCTGTGCGGCTAATAGGTAGACAAATATTTTATCTGAAACTGTAATTGAGTGTGAAGTTGTGATAAAACTTGATAAGGAGGCTGAAATCTGTACTGAATTCGCTTCTTCTTCTTCTTCGGGCGTCGCAGCTGGTGTGGATGATATTTTGAATTTGTAAACTGATGGGATCATATCATGGTATAAGGCTAAGACTGTAAATATCATTGGCGTTGGACCAGAAGGAAGATAGTTTCCTGAATACGACGGAACTATCTTGAGGAATAATAACGTGAACGGCGTGATTATAAACGAGAATCCAATCGCAAGTATCAGAAGGGACTATAGCGATGGTCAGCAATCTATTCTCTTTGATTCTTTAGTTTCACTTACAGCATATTTTCGACTTCCAAGCATTCTTTCAATCACTCGCAAATTGTATATTAACAATGAAGAGAATAACACCTCTGACTCGTTCAAGTACACAAACTGCCATATCAGAAATCTCCACCATTGACCTGTAACAATCCGTCAGCATATGTTTCCTATATATAGGTAATGTAAAAGTAAAACTCCATACCCCATTTCCAAACATGTGGAACTAGCTGCAAAAAGAAGTAGTGTTTAATTCCAAGAATCGAGGTAATGATTGACGCGCTGACATTTAGTATGATGCATAGCTTCGTTATTGGGGCATGTTTGAATCCTGGTGGTGTAGCGGCGAACATGACCATTTAATATTTCGTAGAAGTTCCTTTAAAAAGTAGCCTGCAATTGAAGTATTGGCAAGCGTAGTGTTGAAATTGGGCACGCGATAGCTTGTCGTACAAATTGCTGTTTAAAGACAACTGTTCAGACCTCGAAATATGATCTGTACATATAATTAATGTCCAGCTTTTAACAATTCCCAATTATAGGAACTTTTAAAAAGTTGTAGCAATATTGTTCCAGTTCTGTTCAGTGATTGTAAATAGAAACGTGAAGGGATGATAAAGATGCTGATGTTTAAGCAATCTCACCTGTCTTAAACTCAAGTAAGGTTTAACTGAGATTTACCTGTCCTAATGCTTCCTCCCAAATTATTACCAGCAGTGACCACTTTCAACAGAATTAATCAAAACCTCTAATTCATTACTAGGAAAAAGTTATTAATTTAATTACTATAATGAATTGACATCGAAACTGTATTTCTGGCACATGTTTACCACTGATATTAACTCCATCACATCTTTTATTCGATTACATTCATTCAGATTCTGAAATTTGGATCAAGTCAAAATTTAATGGTTCTTACGTACTGGATCAACAATTACGCTGCACGCAGTGACATTTCTTTTGATGTTTGGATTAGGAACGTGCGTAATCTATAGCAAATACTTTTCTAGCGGCTGTTGCATAAAATTATGATCTAAAACAGGTAACAAGTTTCCTACTTGCTTATTATCTGAGCAAACATCTTAATTTTGCAATATTTTACTGAACAAGCTGTCTTACCTGTATTTCCTAGCGTTTTTGTCCATTCATGATCTAAAGACCGCGGTAGAAATAAAAACCATTCTGTCAAATGGTTTCATTGCAGTAAATTAATAATTGGTTCATCTTAAAGAGAGAAAGAGATTTTCCGTCTATTTTGCAACGCTGCATTCACTATGATTGTCACCTAATTAGATACATCGCATACCTGCGTGATTAAATTTGTTTTTATGAAGAACGGCGGATAAAGAGTTGCGTGATGAAAAATTAAAAGTACTGTTGGATCATTCAATTCAATAAGATACTGATCCTAAATACGTTTATCAGATGATAAGCAAATGGCTCTAAAAATTCATATTTGTCTAATCCTAGATTTGAAAGTCCCTAGATAATCTTAATAATTAATGTCGACTAGATTAATTAGAAGTTGGTATTAATGGTTCTATTTAGCATTTTGATTTATTCTTGCATTATTTTGTTAAATGAATAGTCTGTGAGTGCGGTATATGCGACGAACAAATTTGCAGGAGACTCACAAGATACTTTGTCAATGTCATACTTTTTGATAAATACATCAATAATTTTAATAGTACCGATAATGACTAGAAGACTTCCATGAAATCAACATTCGCCATAACCACTCAAAGTTGGTAGTGTGCGCTTGTCACACGGTTTGTTGACGGTAGACCGACAAGCTGGGCGAAGCTCACTTTTTAGCCGTAAGTATTGTGAATTAGCACGCAAAGAGTGACTAAATGAGAAAATAGAAAACCACAGACTGAACCCATACGACTCTATATTAAATTTTTGTATAAATGACGAATATGCAGGGATATCTTTGCACGTAACTGAAATGCGGCACATACAAAAGACATTTGCCTTGCAATGCATGTACACTTCTACATGTAGCTATAAAATAACTGTTCAAAAAAGTCTGGAAATATGAAAACAGTACTTATTTTGTTCGGCTGTCCAAGGCTAAGTTGCTTGGCATGACGATCCACATGTTGTTGCTTCTTCGACACATCCATCGTCTGATGGTTGACTATAATTTTGAATGAACTGCGAAAATATATTATCAATAAATAAATCATCAATCTGAAATTTATCAAGATCCCTTAGCTTTCAAAACCACTAGCTGTGTTGATTTGCTATAATGTTGCATATATAACTCATTGAAAAGCTGTAAGCTGAAAAGCCAATACTGAAAGAGCAAAGGTTAATGTTGAATTAGTCACATCTGTTGTTAACACGTCTCACAACCTTGAGCAAGGAAACGATTTAACAAAGACATCATGGAGCAAGGAAATTACAGCTTGCGGGCACGTTCCAACACGTGGCCTAAAATCAGCATTGATCAAGTCCCGACCACTTCTGGAGAGAATTACAGTGGTGGCTTTTAATTTGATATTCTTTTTTTGTATTATTTTTACCATAGAAAATAATCATACAATCGATAGGTCGGTTGGAGAAAAGCCAGTAGAGCCAAACAAAAGCACTAGAAGCAGAATCTAAACTGTTCAAGACTTCTACCGACTGTCTGGATGGCATACAGTCTGTCCAAAAATAGATGTTCCGTGAAGTATAAATTGGGTTATAAATGATGCCCAAATAAAGTAAGTTATTTAGAATTCTGCCTTTTGGCGGGGGTGATGACCTCAAAACCACATAGTTTGCACGGACCTAAGACATCAATGGAATGAGCTTTGTGAGCTGCACCGATCTACAGTTGTAAAAAGTAGCAGACGACGGTACTTCTTATTTTGTAAAATAGTTTTGCTTTTTATCTTTGGTAGATGGATTAGAATGTCCCATATACTAACGAAGAAGAAAAATTTTTCACGAAGTTTTCATCTGTGAATACGAGGAGAACGTGGCGGTGTCCGAGCAGCCGAGCGGCTCGTTGACAGCGATGCCCAAATCTCTTTGTCTCCATACATTGCTTGCTCTACCCGATTTCTGAGAACTTCATTTCTACCATATTGAGTAGTAAAAAATGCAGCGCATAAAGCGTCACAAATCACGTTTTCTATGATCTCGTTAGAAGATCAACTGCGGGGTGGTACAGCGGGTCTCGGCGAAGTCAACGACGGGTAGTCTAGTGAGTTAAGATTTAGAGATGGCAAATTAAGCGAGCGCCGCTGACGTCATTTGACGCTAATATGGGCAACCCTGACTCTTCGTTGTGTTCACTCACCGGCGGCGGGGAACCTAAAAAAAGCGGCCTAGAACAAACGCAATAATGACGAAGTTGCACGCTATCAAGGATCTAGGTGTCAGTTTTCACTGAGAAGGTGAAACTAAGAAGAGTAGTTGAACGTAGTCAAAGGGTAGCGAAGCAGCAGCAAAGTAGAACAGACCGGCCGCTAAAAACGCCACCAAACGGGTGTCCGCAGAACAAGGAGACCGCAGAAACTGGAGTTGCCTCTTAAAGAGAGTAGCCGGCTAACTCGTGACCGGAGGGGGAAAGTGAAAAAAAAGATAATTTTTTTTCTTGGGAGAGCGGCGTGAACAAACTTGGACGCGGCTCACGACGAAGCGAGAACGGCTCATCTGACCTTGTGTCCGCGCGCAGCGCTCCATTCTTAAATGCGTCGCCACCGCTCCTTTTAAATTTTTCATTTTTCGTTTTCTTCAATATAAGTTTGTATAGTTTTCCAACTTCGTCTGCATCACTCGACATCAATATTATTGCGACTTATTTCACAAACGACATCATTCAGAATAAATGCAACAAGTAGCACCTATTCTTACACTTCCTCCTGAGATTCTGACCGACATACTTGCCCGTTCTTACGCAGACGCAACAGACTCTGAAGGAATTCCACTGCACCTCACACGTCGACTTGCCCGATTCAAGAAGAATGTCCTTCCAGTTTGCCAGCGATTCCACGATCTCGGTCTTAGGGTCCTCTATTCTCATGTTCACATCGGACATCCCCGTGCATTCGATGTTTTCCGATATGAGCTGAGAAAGAATCCAATTTTGGGCACTTTTGTTAAATGCCTCGATTGTATGTTTACTGCTTGTTTTTTTTTGTTTGCGTTGCTGATCTGTAATCTAGTTTCTGATTTCACTTCGGTGGGTCTCGGACGAACCGGCAAAATGAACCGTGAGATACAGATGGTCACTTCTGATACTATAACAGACGCACTCCATAAAATGCCAAATCTACGAGAATTTTTAGTGTCAGAGTCACTTGAAGATGATCTAGGAAAGAATGTACTTCCAGTGCTGTTTAGTCGACTACCATACTTGGAAGCCATCGATTTTTGTGGGGCATCTTCGAGCACATTTTTGGAAGCTATGAATAACGTCGGGCTTCAGCTTGGAGCACTGCAGTATCTTTCACGTGTTGGATTCCATGAATGCGTATCGCTCCCTACGTCTGTATATGAGCGCATTTTACCTCGTCTGAGCCAACTGCGACGCTTAGATCTCACACATACCCATGTCTCGTCACGAGCCCTTCTATCGATCCCAACTAGCGCACGCATCACACATTTATCACTTGCAAAATGTCGAAGTATCAATCCTAAAGCTACGGTTCAATTTTTGACTCAACATCCAGCTGTTGCAAGTGGCTCCTTAGAGTGGCTAAGCTTGCAGTGGACAGATTTGAGTGCTGACGATCTTTTTACTGTACTCTGCAGCTTAAAGAAGACCTGCCCTAGGTTGACAAATCTGAATTTGCACGGCCTACCTGTGGATGAATCGCATTTAGAGTTGATACCCGAAACAGTTGAGATTCTATCGCTAGGATTTGCGGATCTTGAGGTTGATACGCTCATTTCATCGCTCTCACCGCGCGAAAACCTGAGATACCTTGATTTGACAGGAAACCCACACATGACAGTGTGGACGGTGAGCGACATGCGACTTTTAAGATCACTTCCTCAAATTCGTACTTGGGAGTTTGATTTAAGCAAGATTTTGTCTAAAATGACAGATATGTTTCTGCCAGGCTATACAGTCGTTATCGGACAAGGCCGAAGAGGGTGGGTGTTTCGGGGAGAAAAGAATCAAGATGCGCTGCGGGTTGCGCACAGTTGCAGCAGCCGCGACGTACGCTCAGCGCACCATTGCCAGCATGTATTGGGAATGGATATGGGCGGTAACGAAGCATGGACAGGTGCAAGTCGAAAGATTGACTGCTCAGATGCAGAGTATGGCGGGGGACTGGAACAGGGAATTTACTTATATTATGCATATCGCACGCGTTGAAAAAGTAAAGGAAACTTGGGCGACTACGCTTCCCCCCAAAATTTGATTGATTTTAGTGCTTTATGTTTCACATGACGGGAAGGGTTTGACGGAAAAATGGCACGGCGAAAAGGATAGGACGGTTTGCATTTAATAAGTGGTTCGGTGGGATTGTTTCACAAAAGAAACGAAAAAAATGTTTGTTTTGCACAGAATTTGTAGCAAGTATACGATTAATATCAATAATAAATAAATAGTAGCGGTCGAGGCGACAGCAGACCGCTTCAGCGCGTAATCAGCGCTTTTAGCTTTCAAGAATTGAGTCCGTAAATCCAGTGCGGGGAAAGTCGAGCTGGGGTTAACTTGCTAGAAAAGGGTGAAAGGCGCAGTGGAGAATTATCTGATGATCTGATAACCGAAATTGGAAAAAGAGCCCGCAGCCGACGACGGCCACCACCTTGCCGGCGTTTGGTGAACTTCTGCCTTCTCCGCCACATTTTCAAGTTATAGTCACAGTATCTACCTCAATACGTTTGATCCGCAAAGTCACAGAAATTCCATTATTAATTGACATTTTTTTGCACCATCTCCGAGCTCACTTTGCGTCCGCGATTTCCGCAAACTGAGCAGAGCCGCGCTCTAGCAGGTCTTCGGCGCGCGCAACAGAGGCCCGTGGAAGTCGATTATCCCACCCGCCGGAAGCCTGGCAAGTCTCTTTTGAGCCATTTGGGAAGCGCGGGCCGGGCGGTGGCTCGGAGCTGGGGCACGAATCCCGTGACCTTGCCGCGTCCGAAGTAGCCGTCTAACGGCAAGCGCTGATTGGCCTACCCCGGATTTTGGCAGTTTGTCGACTTTGACTGCGGAGCCCTGCACCTGCGGTATCTTCGGCCCGGTCTACGCGACCAATTGGTTTTTGATACTGCGAATTTGGGCGTCAGCAAATCCTCGCAATCCGCCGTCTTTCCTGCCGGTCAGCAATTGCGCGAATTGGACGACGGGGGACCTGCTTGGGAGCTCTGCTAGCTTTTTCTGCTACGCGCCAGGCCTCGAGCCCCCGGAGCCGCGAACGCCGCATAGGTGACTTTGCACCCAGAACAGTGCGACACACGCTAATTTATTCCGCATACACTATTCTGGCAGCGGCAGACGGCGCGCGCTCATTGGGTCCCGGAGTTTACCCGGACTCCGCTGCGCTTCGGGAACAAATAAGAAAGGCGGGCCGGCGCCTTCCTTCGTTGCTTGTCCCCACGCCCGCTCGCAACAATGCCCATTCCATCGCGTATCGCCTCGTCCTTTGTCCGCGCTTCGCAGCGCCCGCTCGCTGCGAGCTACTTCCGCGCTGTCCGCGCTTACTCCACTGCTAAGGAGCCTGTATGTGTTCTGTCGTTGCATTCTCGCTGTTTCGGCGTCTTGAAAAGACCATTGTATGGAGTAGCTGGCTAACACGCGCATCATTCAATAGACCCTTAAGGAGCGCCTCACTGAGATCTTCCCTGCTGAGATTGAGAAGGTCAAGGCTCTTCGCAAGGCCAAAGGCAGCACCGTAAGTCACCCATAAATCAATTACGCTGGATTTGCGTCTGTGTGATGAAAGATCTAGTGACAGCTCCGCTAACTTACTTTAGGTCATTGGTGAGGTCACTCTTGACCAGGCCTACGGTGGTATGCGTGGTATCAAGGGCCTTGTCTGGGAAGGATCCGTTCTCGACTCTGAGGAGGGTATCCGTTTCCGTGGCATGACCATCCCCGAGGTCCAGGCTGCTCTCCCCAAGGCTCCTGGTGGAACTGAGCCCCTCCCCGAGGCTCTTTTCTGGCTCCTCGTCTCCGGTGAGGTCCCTACCGAAGGTCAGGTCAAGGCTCTTTCTGCTGAGCTTGCTGCCCGTGCTACCCTTCCCGACCACGTTGTCGACCTCATCGACCGCTCCCCCGCTACCCTTCACCCCATGGCCCAGTTCTCGATTGCCGTCACTGCTCTCGAGTCCGAGTCTCAGTTTACCAAGGCCTACGAGAAGGGTGTCAACAAGAAAGAGCTTTGGCTCTATGCCTACGAGGATGCCATTGACCTCATTGCCAAGCTCCCCGTCATTGCTGCTAAGATCTACCGCAATGTCTTCAAGGATGGCAAGGTCGCTGAGATCGAGGCTGACAAGGATTACTCCTACAACTTGGCTAAGATGCTTGGATACTCCGGCAACCACGAGTTCGTTGAGCTCATGCGTCTTTACCTCACCATCCACACTGACCACGAGGGTGGTAACGTCTCTGCCCACACCACTCACTTGGTCGGCTCTGCTCTCTCCTCTCCCTACCTCTCCCTTGCCGCTGGTTTGAACGGTCTTGCTGGTCCTCTTCACGGACGTGCCAACCAGGAGGTTCTTGAGTGGATTCTCGAGATGAAGAGCAAGATCGGCTCTAACGTCACCAACGCTGACATTGAGAAGTACCTTTGGGACACCCTTAACGCTGGCCGTGTCGTCCCTGGTTACGGTCACGCCGTTCTCCGCAAGACTGACCCCCGTTACACGGCCCAGCGTGAGTTCGCTCTCAAGTACTTGCCCGACTACGACCTCTTCAAGCTCGTTTCCCAGATCTACGAAGTTGCCCCCGGTGTCCTTACCAAGCACGGAAAGACCAAGAACCCCTGGCCTAATGTCGACTCGCACTCCGGTGTCTTGCTCCAGTACTACGGTCTTACTGAGGAGTCCTACTACACCGTTCTCTTCGGTGTTTCCCGTGCTCTCGGTGTCTTGCCCCAGTACATCATTGACCGTGCCTACGGTATGCCCATCGAGCGCCCCAAGTCTTTCTCCACTGAGGCTTACGCCAAGTTGGTTGGATACACCTTCTAAATGCATTGATGTTAGTTGTATTTAGTTGTGTTTTTGATTAAAAAGGCATAATGATCTTATTCTTGTAACTTATATATATAAATTTGGGTGTTTTTGATCTTTAAAAGAAATGAGACTTTTTTTCTCTTAAGCCATGTTCCCACAATAATTTACTTCTACTTTCCTTTGTTGAAGAAATCGCACTGATTCTACATGTTTCCGTGAGATCATCAGGAAGGTCATTGAAAGAATAAATATCATTGGGTTCATGTTCATAATGCCCGGGTCTCAAAATTAATTTTCGATGTAGTAATTGCAACAAACAAGGTCTGCGGTCGAGATCCTCTGCCGTGCGGCGTTAGTGGCCAAGAATGTCACCCGATATAAAATTTCTTCATTCATTGACAAATCAAATATCTATCTCTTCATAGACTCTTCAAAAAACAAACAAATCAATAGAATCTTTATTAACTTAAACGTCGGTTTTTAATTTTTGATCAAAAAATGGAACAAACTGAGGACGTTTCGGAGCTTCGACAGATTCTCGTGAATGCATCTGGAGATGTGCCACTTGGACAGCGATTTCGAGCTCTTTTCAGCTTGAAGTCTTTAGGAAAGGAAGGTGTCAATGCCGCTATTGACGCCATTGACGAGGGTTAGTTGAGATTAGATACTCAAAATATGTATAGTTTACTGATTCATTTTTTTAGCATTCAAAGACGATTCAGCTCTTTTGAAGCATGAGCTGGCGTATGTTTTAGGCCAGACACACAATACATACGCTGTTCCAACATTACAACGTGTTCTTAAAGATGAGGCGCAAGATCCCATGGTTAGACACGAAGCTGCTGAAGCGTTAGGTGCTATTGGAGACACAGGCAGTCTTGATTTATTAAAAGAATACTATAAGAATGATCCGTTAGAAATAATCCGACAGACATGTGAACTTGCGATTGCTCGGATAGAATGGGAACAGTCCAACAAATCTAAAGAAGAAGTTTTAGGCAAAAGCGATTTCGAAAGTATTGATCCTGCACCGCCTTTGCCATTTGAGAACTGTAAGGTTGAGGATTTACAGAAACAACTTATGGATCAAAATCTTCCTTTGTTTGAAAGATATCGCGCTATGTTTAGATTACGCGATATTGGCACACAAGAGTCTGTTGATGCTCTAATAACTGGATTTGAAGATCCGTCAGCTCTTTTCCGACATGAGATCGCTTACGTATTTGGTCAACTCAGTGATCCTCGATCTGTCAATGCTTTGGTTAAAGTTTTGAAGAACGAGGAAGAGGAAGGAATGGTTCGTCACGAGGCTGCTGAGGCATTGGGAAGTATCGCTACTGACGATGTTATGCCTGTCTTACAAGACTTTTTGAAGGACAAGGAGCGCGTAGTTCGCGAGTCTGCTGTCGTCGCTCTTGATATGTATGAGTATGAACGGTCGGGAGAGATGGAATACGTTACGGTGACATCTTCCGTCAAGTCTTAAAATTGAAAGTTTGACTTGATGCCGTATTCCGTTACTTGCGTTGCTTTTTCTTTTTCTTTGGGTTGGGTAAGTGCGGATATGATTAGTTGTTGGTTTTGGTAGTTTGTTAGGGCATAAAAGTATACATATTTATAGCTTGCGGAATGCAATTTTTTTTATTAATTGATTAGTGACTATACTACTACAACACCACATAAGTCATAGAAAAAGAAATAATTCTATCCGAGATTCCATCATCGAACAATCATTAGCGCATACTGATAGATCTATTAACAACTAAAGTAAATCAGTCTGCGCGTTTGCTGATGCAGTCTCAACAACTTTAAACATAGAGCTTTCAGCCGTACCATCACCAACTGCAGCTTTTTCATAAGCTTCTTTGCTTCTATCAAGTAACTCATCTAATTCTTCATCTGTCAAAATAACGTCACCGCGCTCTTTAAGTACAAACTTTTCAAGCCCGTCATCTCCTAATAATAAGCTCCTCAGCTCCTCTTCAGCTGAAATCGATTTCCCAGGTAAGATACCACTTCCTAATGAGCGGAATTTTCCTTTTTGAATAACTAATTTTTCTAGTTGTCTTTTAGAATCTGCTTTCTCCAAAATTGTCTGCTCAACAGTGTTTGCTGTTGCATAACGATATACTATAACTGGTCGTGTCTGGCCTATTCTATGAGCTCGATCCATTGCCTGTAAATCTTGTTGAGGATTCCAATCACTATCAAACAGAATGACTGTATCGGCAGCAATCAAGTTAATACCCAATCCACCGGCTCTTGTCGAAATTAGAAACAAGTTGCATTGATCTTTTGAAGTTGATGAGCTGAATTTTGCAATCTCAGCTTTGCGGTCTTCTTGGCTTACTTGGCCGTCGAGCCTGCAGACGTCCCATCCTCTTAAATATCTAGCGTAATCCTCAATAACATCTAGCATCTTTGAAAATTGACGAAAAATTAAAACCTTATGACCACGCTTAAACAATTCTGGTAACATTCTGTCAAGTAATAACATCTTTCCTGAATCATTGACAATATCTTCCGTAGGCTGTGTAATCAAGCTTTGCGGATCATCCCATGGTGTGTAGAACAGATGAGGCGAATCACAAGCTAGACGAAGCTGCATTATTATGTTTTGTAATTTTTTGTTGTTGACAGCGCGAGACGCATTTGTGATCTGTTCGGCTTTTTTGAGTTGCAGATCATACTCTGTGTCTGGTTCAACAAATCTATCCATATTTTCTAAATCACGGAAAAACTTTGAGTCACTTATTTCCGAGTATACTCCTTTCTTGGACGAATTTACTGTTGCTCGTCTTTTCGGTCGGTTGGAGCTGCTGTCTGTTACTTGCGATCCTTTGCGTTTTCGAGTATTAGGAGCCGAATCTTCGAGTTTTATACCTCTGGCTTCTAATATCCGCTTTAAAATATATTCTTTGACATCTCTGTCTAAAAGATGCTTATATAGTTCTTGCTGAGTAGCAGTTAGTGGCGCATATAGCACATATTCTCTTTTCGGCGGTAAAGCTAGCTCCACATCAGATTTTAATCGTCTAAGAAGAAAAGGTTTGAGAATAGCGTGTAAACTTGATACAAGTTGATTTTTACTTTCGTTGGCAATAATTTCTTGAGTTCCGTTTTCTCTTTGCAGTGCAGAAAAATCAAACCAACTTTGAAACAATGCAACGTCGTGGAAAATATCTGGTAATAGAAAATTTAATAATGACCATAGTTCTGCAAGATTGTTCTGTAGTGGTGTTCCAGTTAATAGAAGACGATTTGCGGAATCGTAAGTCTTTAATTCTTGGATTAATTTGCAGTTCATATTTTTGATTCGATGACCTTCGTCAACAATAACGTATTTCCAGCGTATCTTACGCAAAAAGCGACTGTCGTTAATAATAATGTTGTAGCTTGTTACAAGAACCGGATATGACTTATCAACTTTCTGAAAAAGATAGTCAGATCGCATCTCTGCTCGCTCATCAGGTATACCATGATATAAAAGCACCGGAATTGAGGGAGTGAATTTTTTAAATTCACGAACCCAATTATCAAGAGTTGAAAGCGGAGCAACTATTAGAAATGGTCCATTTGATCCTTTTTCACGCAAGTGGGCCAGAAATGATATAGTTTGCAGGGTTTTTCTAGTAAAATTTAACATAAGATTTTCTAACCAGAAAGAAAGTTTTATGCATACCCGAGTCCCATTTCATCAGCAAGAATACCATTAAGACCATTCTCATAAAGAGTAATTAACCACTCTACTCCAGCAATCTGATAATCCTTTAATACACCTCCAGTTACCAATGATGGTTGTCGATGATCACTTGATATTGGTTTTGACATGCTGGTAACAGAAACATTTGAATCAGCGGCTATATCTTTGATAGCGTCCGCAATGTTTTTGGAGTTGTTGACATTGTTTTTTGAAATGAAACTTGTCATGTCAAATTGCTTTGTTCTTTTCGTTTTTCTTGGTGAGACCCTCCTCCGTTTTGCTTGCTCCTCTACTTTCAAACTCGGTTCAGGTGAAGGAGAGAGAGTTTTAGGAACAACAATAGAAAACTCTTTTGCTTTTTTTGTCCTCTTTTCTGCTAACTTTCTTGCTTGCTCCTTTTCTGCTTGTTGGCGCGCACATGTTTCTGCTATAATTGATGCGTAGATCGATGACCGCTCTATTAAAGTCTTCAGACGAGCTTCGCGTTTATCGTTTGAAAGATTGTTAAATTCAATTTGTTCCTAGTTACCAATCAATAACTAATATGAATTCGATTTGAATTGCTCAACATACTGCAGAAAGAGGCTCAGGTGAAGAAGTCAAAGGCGGAGTCATCAAACTATTTTCGGGCTCAAAAATTTCCTCAAGATCTGGATTTTTCGGCAACTCAGACTTTACCGGTGCGTTGTCCGTACTTGATGCAGTTCCTTGAGCGTCCATTATTATAAAGAGCCAAATTTTTTGAGCGAACTCGAGAGAGAGAAGAACCCGAAGGCAAACAGTGCGAATCAGAAACGGCGCGCGCAGCGACGTCAATAACGACGCGGCTTTCTTGACGCGCATCGAACGCGTCGAGCTTATTGAGAATTAAGGTTTTGAAGTTCAATTTCTGTAATTATAAAAGGGGTTTGTGTAATTTCACAGATACGAAAACTTTAAAATAAACATTTTCATTTGTCAAGCTGGGCGTCCGCATGTGCCGAACAGACAAGGTACTTCTGCTATCGACTCTTAACTTGCACCGCATTTAAATCGCTCATTTTTTTTAAGCTATGTAAATATCTGTTTTTGACAAAAAGCATAGCACCCTATGCATTTATAAAATAGCTCCACACAAGTTATTAGTGGCAAGAATACGGATGGGTCTCGTGGGCGAGAACAAGGGACGAGCCCACAAGCTTTCGTATTCGCTGAGTTAGAGTTGCCTTAGCTAGATTTGGCAGCTCTACGTAAATAGGGTTATCGGGTTCCAAGCAAAACGATAAGAAAAATTTAGTCCAGAGCCATTTTTAAGCAGTTACTGACTTCCACTTTCACAAGATATCGCTCTCTGAATAGTGAGCTATAGCAACAAAGTAGGGGGCGATTATTAGGGTACCAAAGAACCCGGTTCTTAATTTAGCCCGTGCAGCGAGAGGCGTCAGAGAAGCGGCATTAGATAAGAGACAGGTCCCAACGAAGGCGGCCAAAGCTTCTGCTCCGAGTATTTGCGACTGCTGAAAGGAAAAAAAAGAGACCAGTCCGCTTTTCTCCACATTCCCTGTCAAGTTCTCTGGCAAAAAGCAAACGTGTTATGCCCGCGACTGCTTGCGGCCATGACACCTGCGATGCCGCGGTTATAGCTGGTGCGGAGACTGCACCAGCTGAACTCGCTATTGGCATGTGTTTTGCTTCACGGACGGAGCTCAAAGCAATCCTGGAAATGATGGCCATTCGCGACAAATGGGAGTTCGTTTGTGTCAAATCAAATTCCTCGCGATACACAGTGCGTTGTAAAGACCCCTCTTGTCAGTGGTATCTACATTCATCACGGCCAAAGTCACAGTGTCCCGTCGAAGTCGGCGACGGGTCTGGTTCTACTCCATTCATCATTTCCGTTTATCGGCCAGTACATACCTGCATCAAGCTACATGAAGGTAACAGCGTTGCATCTTCGCCGTGGATAGCTCGTCGAATTATAGCCAAGCTTCTAGAAACTCCTAGCTTCAGTCCTCACAACATTATTCGCTATATATACAAAACACACGGCATCACAATATCATACAAACAGGCATGGCGGGCAAAGGATTGTGCTTTGCAATTACTGAAAGCCCGTCCTGCTTGCCACACAATCAACGACAAGTTTGACAAGTTTTGTCAAAACCTCGAATTATTGGACCCTTCGGCACGAGCAATAGTCGACGTTATCGACCGGCTAGGTCAGGGTGCATTACTACCAGACCCAAGAGAATGCAACTTTCGACGTATGTTTTGGACTTTTGGCGCAGCTATCAACGGTATTACTTTCTGTCGTCCTGTCATTGCCCTTGGTCGAATTGAAAGGTTACGAAATTCAAATGTCGTTCTTCTTATTGCTACTACTCGCGATGCTGAAGACCAACAATTTCCTGTGGCTTTTGCATTTACTCGATATGAATCAGAAGAAACTTGGACTTGGTTTTTAAATTTATTTCGAGAATCTTTGGTACGTCACCTCTGTACAAATCGCAAGGAAATGTCGTTCGACGATGTCTGCAATTTTGTACGCGGAATTACATTTGTTTCAGACTATCGCTTTGGTATTGGTGCTGCTGTCAATAACGTGTTCCCGGATAACGTTCAAATGCACGCACTTTGTCTTCGGTACCTATACGCTGTTGTTGGTGTGAAATTTGGAACCGCGGCAGCGAATACGGTCATGCGTGCTGCCGCAGCAAATACACAAGCTGAGTTTGAAAGTATATTGTCTAGTGATTTAGCAATAGAAAAAATAGAGTGGATAAAAAGTCAGTGGGCTCCTTCTCTTTGGTCAGAGGCTTACTTCAAAGGCCGAAGATACGGCATTCTAGATGCCAATATGGCTCGTTTGTTTGTAGAATGGGATTTCGTGTCTGGAGATTCCGATACTACTGTTACTGGTCGAGAAATTCTTAGATGTCCTGCTCTTGAGCGACCAAGTCAACGCGGTCTTGCAATATACTCGTGCCCTTGCATTGTCTTACCAGCCGATCAACTGCTGCAACAGTGGAACGTCGGATTATCGTCACTGTTCTCTTCTCGGCTTTCATCAGCAAAGGCGCGGGTTGAAGAAGGGAAACCACTCTCTGATTTTGCTGAACAGTATTTGTCGGATGTACGTAAACGCGTTCGAAGATGTGTCGCTCGCGTCGATAGTTCTGTACTGGGCTCAACATGGCGAGTAAGATTGGTTCCCTATCCGGATAGCGATTCTACAGAATCATCAGATGATGACGACAGTACCCCAAGCCCAGAAAACATTGTTTACGAAAAAGTTTTAGGAGACGACGGTGCTAGCGCAAGATTGGAGGGACATTTTAGCGCAAGCATAATTGCTGCTTCTACTGATTACGCTCGTGAACATGTAGTTGATTTGGGTCTTAAGCACTGCTCTTGTATGGCATGGACCCATACTGGATTGCCTTGTGAGCATGTGTTTGCAGTTTTACAGGCTATGGAGCGCAACAATAGTTCCATAAATATGAAAAAGGTAGCGAGTGAATTGGTCAACCAACACTTCATGACTGGTGCGTACATGAAAACATATGAAGTCCCTCTTCAAGTCATTGGCTACGAATAATTATAGCGTATTGATTGACCATAGGCGTTTTTTTTTCAGGTGTTGTCTTTTACTTTTATTTATTAGTTATTATTGGCCTAGAATTGTTGTTGAGGCCGTTGAGAACGGGAGTTGGCGAACCCTTTTTTTTCTTTTTTGATTCTCAGATTTTGTCTACTTCGTTGGCGTTTTATGAAAGTTTCTGTATGGTAAATGTCTAATAATCTGAATTTATTATTTCCAGTCTTATAATTTATCAGAAATAAAAAACGATGTGCGAAGTGCATAGAGCCGTAGAAATGTCTCGGTCTATAGATAAGCCGAACTAATGGTGAAATAATGGAGATTTGATCCCACGTTTTTGAACAACCAGTTCTATTCAGCTTTTGATCAGGTTGCTTTGACAATTGGTGTTTTGCATGATACTTTGCGTAACAAAATGCTTGACTCGCATGTGCATCTATACTCCTTGGAGCATCTACAGAATTTAGCATGGATGACCCCTGATCATCCTCTTCACGGTTCTTATGGTCCACATGAATACGCGGCGTCGGTGACCGAAGATATAACTGGTTACATTATTGTAGAAGCCGATTGGCGTCACACATCTACAGACTATTCTGGACCGATTGCAGAATTCCAGTATCATGCTTCTCTCATAAAATCTGGAACCACACCTGAGATTAAGGCACTGGTTCCATGGGCACCTTTACCTTGGGGAGCAGAAGCCTTAACATCATATCTACACAAATTGGAGCAACTAGAACCAGAAATTTACAATTCGCATGTTCGAGCTGTGCGGTTTTTGGTGCAGGATATGGGTAGCGGCACTATGCGTTCATTCACTGAGCAAATGAAGATACTTGCTTCACGGAACTTGATTGCTGATGTGGGTGTCAAAGTACGTAATGCTCCCCCTGGTCCTACGGCAGTGTATCAACTAGAGGAAGCATTGGAAATGGTCGAGAGCTCTCCTGAAACAAAATACGTATTCGATCATTTATGTAAACCAAATTATCAAACTCCTGTTGACACACTACATGCCGATGAAGAGTTCAAAGGTTACCTTGCCGTCATGAAGAAACTATCCAAATACGACACATACATCAAACTTTCTGGTGGGTTCTCTGAACTTGATTCAGCCACAGCACTAGACAATAATAGTGCAGCTGATGCCATTCTGCCTTGGGCTAAAGTTGTTTTTGATGCATTCGGTCCTCGCCGTGTAATGTTTGGAAGTGACTGGCCCGTTTCTACTATTGGAGGAGGTCCCAATGCAATTTCAAGATGGACACAAATAAGTTCTCTTTTATTGGATAAGCTAGAGATAAGCGGAGAAGATCGCGAATACGTATTCAAATTGACGGCTTACTCGGTCTACGGAATCAAATCATAGAAGAGCATCGTGTACATATTGTCATTGTAGACTATACTAGCATAATAAAGCAGCATCATATAAAAGCAAAGGTGCAGTTATTTCCATTCTTGACTGCATTGTAAATCGTCAAGCAGTTTTGAATTATGGTGAGCTGAACAGTTATAAGCTCGCTCATTAACTTGTCGGAGTGCGCTCTTTAAGTAAAATGGCATTGATGGTATTTTGATCCTTTTTGTAGTCCGTTGTGTCAAAATGAGTAGATAAAATCGGGGGTGACTTGCATCCGTTAAATTGTTGTGATTTTCAGAGACATACTTTACGCTGGTTCTCAATGATAGTGATATCTTTATAGATACATCAATAGTATCTGTTTCATTGCTTGCGTGAATTGGTTCAATCTGCTTTTATGGCCCCAAAATGATCCAAAACTTGAGACATGTTCAAGAATGATAGATCTTCATACATTATCTCGCAATAAGTGTTTGATTCACCAACCTTTTCACCATTCCACAAAAACTTTCGAATACAGTGTGATCAATTCCATATACCCAGTAAATCACTAATTGATCATCAGATCTAGTTTGAACAATTCTGAACCTAAACATTGTGTCTGCTTCACTTGCTTCAGCATTCTCCAACTTCAGTTTTTTGTGCCTCCTGAAATTGCGTGACCATACGTTTCCCGACTGACAGGAACCACATATATGTTTTTGCAAAGCAGTAGAATCATGTATAGTAAGTTCCATAAGATCGCCATAGTTATCTGCAAGCTTAGAACATAATAAATTTAGGATCTTGTTGCAGTCATTCGAATGGTCTTTCGTGTTCACCGGAATATAACACCCCGTATAAAACGGCAAAAGTCCTTTTAGCCCTTGTCCTATCAAATACTGCGTTGTTTCACCCAAATATCCGCCTTTAGTGAGCTCAGGTAATGGTCTCCACCCAGCAAATCGCCAGGCGACTGCCCACCGCCTGGTATGTGAGCCTTGAATAAATTCAGTGACAACATAATTTAGAATATTAAGCTCTCGAAGTTCTGACACAAATACTTTCAAGGACTCAAGTTTACCAAGCATTGTCGTAAACCAGGTCTTTTTGAACATTTTATCATTTTGTGCTTTGAGTTTGCTCTCTTTCAGCATTCTCAGAACAAAAGCGATTTCTCCACCGTTTGTTATCAGTTCTGTCGTTGAAGCCATAGTCACACTAAGAGGTGCTGAAGCCTTAGACGACTGAGATGCTTGTATTTCTGAAAAAGATGAATAGAATGGTGGATTGCACATTGTAAAATCAACTCGCTCAGTATTTTGAAAAAGCTCTAGATCTTCAAAGAATGATGAATCTGATTGTCGTATTTGTATTATAATTCTATCCTGCATCTGATTATCTGAAACATTCTTTTTGGCCGTCGCGATTGCTTCTGAATCAATATCTGGCAAAAAGTTAATAGAGATTTATTGTATAAGGTAAGTATCCTACCAGTCCCCAAAAATCTCCAAGTATGTCGGAGATTACAGCCTAATAGTGGATAAATACAAGATGCACCTGTCCCTATGTCTAAGCCGATGATTGCTCTTTCATTTTGCAACTCACAAAATGTATCAGAATCGAGTAAATCCTGGATCCATAGAATATAATTGAGTCTATTCGCTACTCTTGGACAAAGTCTGTTATTGGGGACATCTATATTGAGGTTAAAATCCCGTCGTAGCAAAGTCGATGTCAGTGTCCTTGCGACGTTAAATACGTAATATTCAGAATCAAAAAAAGCATGAAAACCAATACCTAATAGCCTTATCGTTTAAAAAATCAATAGAGCCTTTTGCATTTAAACTAATAATCGGTAAGGGAGATTATCAAAAGATTTGATTTGAGTCCTACTCACAAGTCCTTAAGCAAAGGATTGTACTCGGCGAGCTCTTTAAAATTCGGCACATCTTTCGCATAATTATTTCGGGGATGCATGACTACCGAAACATTTAAAAGTCGTCTCTAATCGACATTTAAAGCATCCCTGAAATTCATATTTATAATTTCAGACTGATCTTTGATGATGCTATTCGCACATGATTCAGGGGATGTTACAAAGTTTATTTTTGTAGTTAATACTAACTCGCTACAAGACTTTTACATTTAAGCCTTAAAATTAATAGAGTTACGCGTTTATGTTGAAGAAAGTTTACACTTTGAAAGTTTGAAGAATTAATTGAAAAATTATTAGATCAGTAAACTCTGCTCTAGAATAGTGATAAGGCAACTACAACTCTGAATAGAGTAGCTTGCTAAAAGTTATAATCATTTGAAAATTGTGATATTAGCTTTTTTTTAATATTCTAAGTGTACCATTAGCCTCTGTTCTAGTATATGAACTCGTTGGACTTGATCACGTTGTGATGCTCTGAACAACTTGCACAAAAGGTTTTTATAACCAAAGCAATATCAAGTGATGGATAAGGATGATGATGATGACAGTGAAAGTTTACGTGATTACCATTCTGAAACGCCAAATTGGGATCTGGACAATGAACTGGATAATGAAGAATGGAGCTCAAAAATACCGAGTAGTTTAAGAGACAGCGCTATGTTGGAGGCTCTTGGGACCCAACTCATTACGGATGATGAGCAAGTACCTATGAGTGACGTTGAAATGGGAGATACATATGACGGCGATGACGACGACGAAAATGAGTTTTATTATCAATCAGACAATAATAATCATATGACTCTTTCCAACGATCAGAAACTGACTCAGAGATTGTCTTCGACCTTTGAGCTTCCGAAGGATCAAGTATCAGCGATAGAGACTACCACAGAAGTTTCAGAGCAAGCAAACTCCGATAGCTCACAAGATGAACCAGAAAGCGACAGCTCTTCGCAGAGTCCATCGTCCGATTTTGAGCACTCAGAATTGTCGTCTAACGAGTCTGTTCTTCCAGCAGGATACAATCCACGATATTTGGAGTACTTAAATCATGAAATTGAAGAATTCATGCATCCTTTATCGCATTTTCACACCAATGATGCAGGTCATACTAGCGATTCTGGGATTACTGGCCACGCTTCTGATCCTTCTTTTGTTGCAACGTCTCATCGAAGCGGACGATCAAAACTTCGCGCATCAAACATAAATGGTCGGACTAAATGGACTGAACTAGAGAAAGAACTATTTTTTGAATATCTAGGAAGAAAAACTCGCCATAATCCAAGAGCCATAGCTTTGGGAGTCAAAACAAAAACTGCTTTAGAATGTGCAGAGTTTATTGCGCATTTAGAAGAGGGTTTAGGATCTGTTCGAGCACACGAGCAAAGGAGAAGATCATTTGGCATGAGATTACGGTGGAGACATCTTGTTCGCAAGATTCCAGCCGCGCGGCAGATGTCTACAGATTGGGTTAATATGGAAAACATCGAAAGTCAGAGACTCGAGAGATACTATGAGTATTTAGAAAGAGACAAAGATCGCAAGCAATGGTGTAAATTGCATCATGCACAGAAGCAAGTGGGGCACAACTTAGAGACTCGAGATCATCATTATGATAACGATTTCGATGACGATAATGAAGATAACAGTGACAAAGGTGACAAAGATGACAAGAACAAGTTTTTCGGAGTGATTGATCCACAAATTGTCAAGATCGATGAGAATATTATAGATGAGAATGCTATTTTTAAAATTTCCGGTCGGGTAGATCAATACTGTGTTGATTTGATAAAGCAATTTCAAGAATCAGCGACCAAGAAAGATATTAGTGAATTATTTACGGAGAAATTTTCGAGGCAGTTTGGATTGTTTGCTCTGGAAAATTTCTACGAATTATCAAGAAGGTATGATTTTGTGCAAAGTCTAATTGAAACGATTCTAACCTTTCCAACAGATTATATTATAACCAGGAAGATCTTCCGACAAGAATAAACAAACGACTAGATAATCTTTCGTTGCAGTTATCAACGTCTCAACTGTTCCATGATATTGTCGTGCAGATTACTCGTCGGTTATTGGCTGCAACAATAACAATATCAGATTGTCGTTTCCGAGCCACGAATAATCCATTTTTCCGTGCCTCAAAAGATATAAGGGTCTCTGATGTAAAAGCTGCTTGCTCCGTAATTGGTCTTCCTGAGAATCGTGATGATTTTTGGATAAAGTTTAAACGACGAAACTCAACTGTTCCGATTGTCTTACCAACAGCGGTGGTTAAAGGTGACGTTGACGAAAATGACATACATGAATGGTATGAAAAGCCATTGCAGAAACCTTTAATGTCAAATCTTCCAAAGTCGCGGAGACGAAAGGACAGCGCCTTGAGCAGCCGTCAAGTAGGAATGATAGATTAAATCTGGCAATGCAATTGGTGGGGCGTTAATGGGCTAAAATTGGGATTTGGAAAAAGGGAGGCTGCCCTTAGTGATGGATCAGCTATATTGTATATATGTTCATAATGTTTGGAATAAAGTGAAACGGCTTTAATGTACTTGTTGCGAGTTATACTAAGCTGTAGAGAGAATTGATGAGGTAGATTTTATCGAAAACTTTAAACCATCAAAACTTCTCCTGTGACGTAATTTGACGTTGTTTCATCTACTTGCATTCCCTAGCAGATCTGTTGGCATTTATACAGCTGTTGTAGGCATTTGCACATTTGCATTAGCGAGGGGAAGAGGTAAAGAGGAACGGCTAGAATGAGCTCCATAGTAAGCGACAGAGTTCATTCGCTCTCTGCTCAACTAGAACTTTTAGCATCAACTACGCTTCCGAGCTTACTTGCTTCAGTTGCAGGCATTCCAACTTCTGGTGTTTCTACTCCTTCCATTGAATCTGAAGATGATAGAAAGGAATTTTTAACAACCACTACAGAGCCATTGCTATCAATTTTGAACCAATGCTTGATCAGGCCTGGCGAATCTTTGCCCTCGTTGCGATCTCTGAAGACGTCGTTGTCGCGGTATCTGGAGTTTTCCCCTGATGCCATTCGTAGTCGCTCATTGGCTCAGGAATCAAAACGCGACGAAACAGTTAAGATTTCTCAAGATGATGATTTTGAAGAAGATATATGGGAAGAATATGAGGAATCAAATGCCGACGGAACAAAGCAAGTCGAGTGGTTTATTGTTGCGGCTGGATCTGTTATTCTATATGGACATTTGTTGGACAGATTTTTGAATCAAACACTACCACTCGCAGAAGACATTTATTACTGGGATTCAGTTTTGACTGAAACCGGAGGTCTTCTAACGTATTCAATTCAGAGTAAGATTTTGACTATAGCGGTAGAGCAAGAATTAACTAATTCCTACAGATGCTCCAATTTCGCTGGTGTCGGCATCACGAGAAATCTATTACGACGCCAGAAATCGTCTGATATCGACCACCACCCCCTCTTTATCGGAATGGATAGAAACTCTTCGAACTTCATTTGCACGGCGTCGAAGAATTGCTCGTCGACTTTCTTCGATAACGAATATTGCATCGTCATCCGGGTCTTTTTTCAGAATGGCTTTATCTCCACTCTCAACCGTTTATAAGGAAGTTCAGGCTAAACAGCAACGACTGAAAAAACTACGAGAGCTCCAATCAACGGCTTTGGGTATATTAGTAGGCGAATCGATCTCATTGTCATCTGATAAAGACTGGCGAAGAGGAGTCGGCAGAATTGTTGACATAATGGAATCTATTCTTGAAAACATACTGTCAGTTGCAGATGGCGAAGTACTTGCAACCGAAGGGCTTGAATCCAAAGTATTTTCTATCAGCAATAAACCGAAAGTTCGACGACCTCCATTTATAATGGCTGAACGTATGATTAGAATAGCTGATGAGCTGCTCCCATTGCAGGTTACTACTCAAAAGCAAGTGATATCAGAATCAGGCAAGCCAAGTTTTTGGATAAGGTACTGGCCTGTTGGATTGGTCACCATCACATTTGGAGGAACAGCGCTTAGAATATTATTCAATCGCCGTGCAAGTATTGCTCAATGGGCTCATGACGCAGTACTTACAGCAAAAGACTTTTGGTATAACTGGATAGTGGAACCTGTCCAAAATATCATTTCGACCATTCGTCATGACGACGCAGCTCAAGTCGCAATCGTTAGCCGCAAAAGTCTGGAGGCGGATATGGAATCTCTTGAGCGCATGGTTGTAGATTTTGCTGTTGATAATACTTCGAGTGCCAGTGGTGGCGGCTTGACCGCAGCTGATATCAATTCGATTAAAGAAGGTGTTCGAGAAGGCGATCTTTCTACTGTATTGCGAGTGTACGAGAAAGAACTCAAGTCACCTATAAAAAATGCCGTTCAGGGAGAATTGATTCGTACATTGCTTATCCAAATGCAAAAGACTAAAGTAGATGTCGAGGTTGCTATTACAGGCATTGATCGGTTACTCAAATCTCAAGAACTGGTATTTGGGGTTGTTGCAGCATTACCAAGTTCGATTATTTCATGGATCGCTGTGAAATGGTTCGGCAGATTGTATACTGGTAAAGGTATGAAGAGCCGAGGTGAACAACGCGATGCCGTTACTAGAACATTAGGCAATTTGGAGAGAATGCTCACGATTGGAGCTGTGTCGTCTGGAAACCCAGAGCGAGAGTGGATGTCGTTTTCAGATCAAGGTCTTTTGCTGTGCGAAGTACACGTTCTGCGAAATAGTTCACAGATTGTTCCTCTTCAACTTCGTGGCGATTGGATCAGAGATTTGGGTGATTTGGAGGATATCAAGCTTGGCGTTCATAGACAAAAAGAGACCCTGAAACGCATCTGGAGAGTGTATGGAAGGTATTTCTCATGAGATGGATCACTGCGGCACGATAAGCGGTAGTCTATAGTGTAATGTCGGCTGCAGCTCTATTTGATATACCTGCTCAGTTATGGCCTGATTTGCTTCTCAGTAGTAAAGGGGATATCCAGCATTGATAGCAATTTTTGGAGAGGAATAATTATATGTTCCAAACGATCGAAATGTTACGTTATGTTAGTTTATTGACCATGATAAATTACAAGTAATATACAGCATAATAACCAAAGAATACCCAATGGCTTTTTCCAAATAATTATATCCTCGAATGTACTAATCGAATCAAAAAATCCCGAACTCCGAACCCACAAAAACAAAAACAAAAACAAAACAAAAACAA
>JAJLWK010000099.1:0-30834 GCA_030570675.1 Myxozyma neglecta | reverse complement strand
ATTCATCGCGCGAAATAAACCAAAGTACTTCCACCTTAAGCTTACTTCTTTTCTTTCGTTTTTCTTCACTGTTTATAGGCTTTGCTGTGACAATCTCATCCATATCGTTATTCCATTTTGAAGCTTTATCAGCGAACTCCTGGAAGTTATTTCTTCCTCTAAATCCAACTATAACTCCATGAAACTTCTTTTTTATGCCCAAATTAATCGCCACACAGTCTCCAGCTAAAAATGTCTTTTCTCCGCTTGCAGTGAAATAGCGAACTCCAATAGCTCCTTTGCCATTGTCTTGGTACAATTCATCATTTATTATAGAAGTCGCAAAGTCCTGTGCGGCATCACCTGAACGCTCTATCTGTCGCGCATGAGCGCGCAAATCATTGCTTTTGGAATAAATCAATAACCATGCAGTGTCTTGATTTGTACTCCTTCGAGTTCCATACCCCATATTATTAAAACTGGTACCAAACTGTATGAATTGATGGAGCAAAGCGTAACTGCCTTCTCAATTAACTCCTACTTAGGGGTGAACTTTTAAAAACTTTAATTTAACGCGACTCTGAAATTTTTCAAAGTCGCGTTTTCACTCTTTTCTCGCGCTTTTTCGCTCAATTTTTTTTATTTTTTTCAGTTCAACTCGGAGAATCGTTTACCAAAAAAATGAAAATAGACAAATCAAAAAAAATGGACGAGTCCGGAATCGAACCGGAGACCTCTCGCATGCGAAGCGAGCGCGATAACCAACTACACTACACGCCCAATCTTCAAATTTTCGAAAATATGGTATATTATAAACCATCAAAATAAATAATTTTTCAAAATCTTACAATTGCATGAAATGAACAACAAAAAAAAAAAAACCTTAACTTTGCGGTTTTTTTCTGGGTGAAATTCTTTTGTTACCGGCAACTGGACGAGTACATGCAGCTATGATCAGAGCATGAAAGCTGGCTGTAATTTGTGGAAGCTTGTTCGCAACAACTAAATATCTAAGATAGTCACGTGTAGGATCCAAAATGAATTCTAGGTGGAGTTTAGATAGCTTGTATTCTACTAAAAAATAAAAACACAAAAATATTCATTTCTTATTGAACCAATGTATGAAGTTCTATGTGGAAGCGAGAAGGGCCCAAGCTAAGCCGAGGTATCGGTAAACCTAAATTTCGGTATTTGAACGTCCTGTCGCTAACAACTTAAGACTCATCAATCTTAAACCAGCCATTGGGCGGCTGAATATACTAGTTTACATAAAGAAGGAAAAAAAAAGTAGAGCGTATCGTACCATCTATAATCATCTGCATTACGGCTATCGTGGTATCTTGCTCGTGCTTTTAATCTAAAACACTAAAATAAGAAGCTCAGCGGTTAAGGGCGCTGCTTTTGAAGGTCTGTGTGTAAGAGGAGTGGAAAGTGATTGGCGCCATTGATCTAAAGATTGATGCTGTGTAATTCAGGCATAAATTTCAAGCGCAGGTGGACAAAATTTGTTCGGCTGGAGATCTGAAAATATAAAAAATGAAGTAAAGTTTCAACAGGCCATGTTGGGTATCAAGAATTAATTAAGTAACCTAAAGCGGCAATGTACAACATTAGGACTGACGGAAACGCGTACCGAACGGCCAGTTGCATCAAAAATGACAGTGATTTTGTTTTTTTGCTTGAACTAGTAGGTCCTTGTAAAGAAAATGCCACAAACCAAAGAATGGGGTTGAATGTAGACTGTGAAATCAGTTAAAGATAGCGGAGAAGAGGGATAGCGGGTGGGAGAATTGATAGGGTACCGCGTGTAGGCGTCGCCCTCCGTTCCCGCCGCTCGCCACTGCCAGCACGCTTCTCCCTCACTCGTCTCCACGCCTTTGCTTTAGTATCTCTACGCGCACACCTTGCACTCGCTTAGTCTTGTATACTTATTCAATCAACTAGTTATTCGTTGTAACTTGCGCGCACTCAGTTATTCGCTTTACATTCATCAAGCACTTTTCCGCCAGATCCGCTGCCACCGAACGCCGCACAGTTTTGTATTACCGTAATGTCTTCACTTCCTTGGTCGTTTTCTTATCCGGAGCCTCCTGGTGATGGATTTTGGGGTCCACGGTAAGTTCTCTAATAAGTTTGCGTTTGATATTAGTTAGCTTTGGTGTAATTGATGGCACAGAGGGCATGTGTTCAGTATAACGCCAGCCAGTCTGAATTGAAATAGGAGATGTTGCTAACTTTCGTGAACAGTACCTCAACCATTGATTGGTGCGAGGAGAACTATGTTGTTTCTCCATATGTTGCTGAGGCTATGAACACGATTACCAACGGAATGTTCAGTAAGTACTAACGTTTGTTATCCATATTGACCTGGCTAATTAAGTACCAGTTGCTCTGGCGTTCTACTCCGTGGTCAATTCAATCACTCAAAAGCTTGAGACTCGGTTTACTTTGACTGCGTTGGGATTTTCACTTGTTGGAATTGGATCATGGTTGTTTCATATGACGTTGCAGTATGAGTACCAGCTTCTCGACGAGCTGCCAATGATTTACGCAACCTGTATTCCTACGTGGGCTGTCTTTTCTTACGCGAGATCTAAACGAGAAACCGTTTTCTTGGGTATTTACATTTTCGTTGGCGCTGCTACTCTTACTGCTGTTTATCTTTACTTTAAAGACCCCACTATTCATCAAGCTGGTTACGCAGTGTTAACTGGTATGGTTCTTTTCCGGTCACTTTACTTGATTGTCACCAAGATTGAAGATGCTTCGGTACGGAAGGATATGTGGAAGACTGTTACCATTGGAATCGTCACTTTCCTTTCTGGATACGGTCTTTGGATGATTGATATTCATTTCTGCAACAGTTTGAGAGCTGCTCGTCGTACTGTTGGCATGCCATTAGGATTCTTACTTGAATTACACGGATGGTGGCACATTTTGACCGGATTGGGAGTCTATTACTATCTTGTATTCTTAGAATACTTGAGAGTCTGCTTGATTGGTCGTCAGAAAGATTACGTTTACATTTGGGATTTTGGTATTTTCCCACACGTTAACTTGAGAAGCTCTTTGAAGAACAGTAAGAGCGAGAAGAAGAACAACTAAAATCATCTGATTGTGACATTTCGAAGTATTCATTTTTTAATTGTTGCTTTTGCTTTTGCTCTTGTTAATGTACTACCCCCTTTTTTTTTACTATTACACACCAACGTTGCTGATTAACTGATTGCTATTCAACTACGTTCCTTACGATTTGTTTTTCTTTCTCACTTTTTGTTATATATTGTGTCTTTTCAAGGTTTATTATACGAAATTTATGCGAATCGGTCTTCTACTCGAGAGATGATTTGATTTGTTCTGTTTGCTTTCATTATGAATAGCAGGTTATGAGACTTTTTTTATGTGGTGTTTTCTGTTTTTGAAAATTTCTTGTGTGATATGATTTTTTTTCCTTTTTTGTGTTTTTTTGTGTCTTTATGTGTGTGTTGAGCTAATTTCTCACACATGATGCGTAAACTTATTCATTCATTTATTGATTTGATTGTTCGTTCATTTTTTGTATTTTTTGTTTTTCTGATTATTTTGTTATGATTGTTGAAGTACCTTGACTTTGACTTATAGCCCATGAACGTTCACGTCATTGTTGCAGACATTACTGAAAAAAAAACAGAAAGAGCTTTTTCTTCATCATGTTAAGGATTGATTTTTATATTTGTTCAAGTTTTGCTTCTCACTTATACTTTCTTCTGTTTAAAAGAAGATCAGTATCAATGAGACCAAGTGTTTTATGTTGCATTATAGAACACGATTTTCAATTTTGTTGTTGTTTGATATTTCTTCGTTTTCCTCTTTCAGTTATCAGACTAAAGGGTTTCTCTCGAAACAGTATAAAGCAAAAATTTCGAACATGATTAAAGAGATATATATACTTTTGTTTGTGGAAAACTAGACTTTTATAGTCTACTTTGTCTTTTTAGTAATGTCAATGAATAAATCTATATTTAGAGTATTACAAGTGATTCTGGATTATAGTACATTTCATTAAATTGAGCTAGATAGTATACATCTTTAAACGTCGTTGGTATATCTTGACTACTCATCTGCGAGAATGAGGATAACCTCTTTGATACTGACCATGTCTTTCATTTTTATAATTCCCATTACCAGTAGACGACGAAATTGACGACGACGGGACCGCGTAGTTTCGAGAGTTTGGTACGGAGGAAGATGATATATTAGCCGGCACTCCTGTCAGAAGACTATTATAAACCTGTAAAATTTCTTTCTTTGCAGGTTCCAGATTATCTTTATTCTTAGCCGGACATCGAACAACTACATTATCAGTGGTTTGGTCGCTATTAATGTTGTTACTGTTGTTGTTGTCGTCTTTGCTAGTACTACTTGAGGTTGAGGCACTTGGAGAACTTTGATCAAACGCATTTGAAAATTTCACAAATACGTTGTATTTCCTCATCAGAGCTTGAATTTGTTGGCCTGATGGACCAATGATTGATCGATGATAAATCTCTGGTACATAGAAAGAAATCTCAGCAGGCATTTCTTCTTCTAATAATTGTAATCCGTAAAGAGCACCAGCATAATTAGGCCCCACTAATTCAACATAGAAATTATACTCGGTGAATGGAATAAATTTGATCCATACATGAGCTGTTGACATTATTCGATTAATTTTCCCGTTTTTCTTTCCGGCGATGAATTCTCGCTGATCAACACTAAACTCTAGTCGAAACCGTACTTGATGCGCTTCTCCTGGCCAGAATGGTAATCCGCGAATTTGAGATACAGCAGTTTTTATTGACTCAGCGTCACCCAGAACTTCAAAAGTCCCTTTTAAAAATGAAATCTCGGTCAGTGATGTAGCTGATATTCTTGTTAATGCTTCTTTCATCGCTGAAATGGGTGGAAGTGATTTAGGTTGTATGAGAAGTCCGTTATCATCAGCTCGTCCTTCGTGAATCCAGTATCCAGCGGAATATATATCAGTAGCAAGTTTGGCAACTGCGCGAATTGTATTTTCGACTGCGATGGTAGAAGAGCATTGAACACGGATTACTGGCTTTGCTGCACCTAAATGGGGGAATTGTATAAATGCGCCAATTCGTTGTGAGAGGTCTTCGAGTCTGTCAAGGTATCGTAAAAGGATATAGTCAATCTTAGCAAGAGGTAACAGAAAATCTTTGCAATAAGCCGTTGTTCGTAACATTAGATCGTTAATTAATTCTTCAGCTTGATCAACATCAGATTCTTGACCAACAATAAAAATTTCATCGTAATCTCTTCGCGGATGAGTATCATCCATCGTAGCATGAACACCAGGAAACACAGTAGGGGTATATATTTTCGTGTTTGTCTCTTGTGTGATTTTTTGAAAGTTATGTTGATCTCGTCCGGACAGTAAAGGGTGTAATGATAATGGTATAGCCATTCGGTCAATGAAAAGACCGTTTAAGTCATCAATCAGTAGTGACATACGCGTCTTTGCAAACGCTATGCTGTCTAGATCACCATAAGCAAAAATATGATATGGCTTACACGCATCTTCGCGTTCATATTCTGTTGGATGCTCGGGAAGCATTGAATGATGAAGAATTTGAGAGACAAATATACTACAAGATGTAAAATCCGCTATGGCTTCTAAATGACTCGCGATGGATGACTGGATTTTGCCGGCTTTATCTAGTAAATGGTGCGCATCAATACCAACATGCACAACGCCCTATACTAGTTAGCGAATAATTATGGCGAAAAAGAAAAGGCGACAGACAATTTCATAATAGGCTTTCAAAATTCGAGTACGTTCATTCAACACGTTCGCGCTTGTACCACACAAAGTAAGCGTTGCATTATTTTTTGTTTGCGGATCAAAATCAATAGACACAGAAACTTCTTTTTCGCTATTGATTTTATCCACGACTTCTTTCATTCGCGTGAAATTATCAAAAGAGCGCGTGGACAGTGGCGAGGAAGGATACATTGGATCTTTCCAGCCATTGTACGCGTTGGCCGAGATGAAAAGCGGGTCAGGAGGCTGTGTGAGCATGATGTAGGGAAGGGCGATTGACGTCGTCATAGTGTCGTAAGACGACAAAGAAGAGACGGAGTTGTTTGTCATTTGCGCCAAACTCGACTCTTCAGCGTCCTCGGAAGCCGAAGTAGTCTTCGAAGCCGTTGAGCTCGCCAAACTGTCGCGCTGCATCGTTTGTGCTTTGTTTACCTTTTCCGTTTTTCAACAGGCGCGCTTTTCTTCTCTTCCAAACGAGATGGTGAATTGCCCCTGAAAACTCTAATAAATTATATAAGCAGCAAGTCAGCTGACAGGGATCAAAATGGTTAGGTTTGCGAGCAGCTTACCTCGGTCAGAGCCCGGGAATTTGGGTACGCTGAGTTGCGTACGTCGCGCAAACCCAGGTAGCACAAGACTAAAGAGCGACTAATCCGATTCGAGAGAGTATATTGGCCAGATTACAATAGACACAATAAACACTGCGGAAACTGCAAGCAAAGTAGAAAACACTCTCAGTCGGTATTCGGTAGTTCGAAATACCCCGACTGATGACGTCAGATCTGCTAACTCTTGGTTATTCTGTCTGGACATATCGCTGTGCCGAAAGCCCGATTTTCCGAGCGAGGCGCCGCGAGTTCCGCCGCGAGGTCGGTGGTATTTGGCCAGAGTCTTTTGCAGGTTGTGCTCTTTTTCGCGTGTTTTGTTTCTATTTCTTGAATTTGTTTGTATACATGTTTAGTGTATTCAAATTGTTTGCTTTGCAGTAGAGAAACTGCCAATAAAAAAGTAGAGTTCTGGCTTGTCGCGTGCGCATTTAGTTTTCTCCGCCTTGTCGCTTTTCAATTTTCCCGTTTCAGCACTGAGCGGGTTTCTCTGTTTCGCATGGGCTCTCTGCTCGCCGTACGCTTCCTTACTTCTTCATCTTCTTCTTTGCTTTTTGACCAGTTTGTTGGATTGATACTGTTCTCTTCAAACTGGAATAGCAAAGATCGACTGCTGCTGCCTGAAGCAAAATGCTGACCTCAGCGCAACAGTACCGTGACGTCGAGAACTGGTCGCGGCAAGTCGTCGCTCCAGCGCCCTCGCTCGCGCTGCGACGAACTGGCACCGCGGCATCCAGCGCTTCCTCGGGCTCGTCTGGTCCGCGATCACCGCAATTGTCTTTTGCTTCGTCAGTTCCGTCGTCGACCTCTCCGCGACAGTCGCTCGACAGTCAGCTCACGGGCCGCTCGCTCGCCGTCGCGGCCATCGCTGCCCTCGCGTCTTCTCATCATCATTCGTCGGCCCACGCCCACCCTTCGAAACCGCTCGACCACCACTCGTCTGTCCACAATCCTTCGCGTCATTCTCTTTCTCTTTCTCGCCAACACCGCGACAGCATCGAAGAGTCCTCAGAAGTTACCGACGCCATCTCTGAAGATCTCCCAACCGAGTTCATCCATCACGGCCGCGATGCTGACTCTGCCCTTCGTCGACCACACCATCATCACCACCATCATCACCACCACCACCACCACCAACATCAACATCAACCCAGTCAATTAAGTTCGCAGAAACAATCGCGAAAACGAGAAAGTGTTAATTTACAACGAAGCGATCCCGAATCAAATCATGATCCGTCATTATCAGCAATAAGTCCAATCTCAAGCAACACTGCTGTCGTTGATGACGCCGGTGATGACACAACTACCAACACTCGTGCACGTTCTCCCACAAATCACAGTAATTCTCTACAACTTCCCGATCCGCTACACGCCACAGAATCATTAGGCATGGTCATGTCAAATACCGGAAGTGTCGTTCGAGTCGTTCCCAAGCCGCTGACAGAGAAAGAAGAATCAAATCTACGAAAATCAAAATCAGCTAAAAAATCAAAATCTTCTGAACAATCAAGGTCCAGTTCTGGAGACATATCATTATCAAAATCTGATAGAAAAAATCAAAGTACGCCAGGTTGTTGCGTTATTTCCTAATTTGTCTCTTTTCCTACTCCTAATATCTCTCTTTTCTCTTTTCTCCTTGTACGATATTTGTATAATTTTGTTGTTTTTACGATTGTCTCAAAATGGGTCTCATGGTTTTTGGAGTTTGTTTTTAATAACGAGAATGAGTTTAATTAAATTGCTGTATTAAGTCAATTGATATTCTTTTCGAACTTACATCATTGTATTTTCCCATCGTGTAACAGAATAAGGTTTCATGAAAAAGGACGTCATAGGCGTCCTCCCCTGCGCTCACAAACGCGTCTGAGCCGCCAGCAGATCCTCGTTTGGACCGCACAGATTGGTATAAATCAGATGAATTAAATACATAAATAATCACGAAACAGATCTTAGTTAATTTAACTATTTTGATACATATTCTGTACTGTTTTCTTACATTAAAGACGCATAAGTTCTCCGTAAATACCGCGCGCAGTTGCAGCTTGTGGCGCATGCAATGATCACCGCCTCTGTTCTTTATATACTCCTTCTCTGCGCTTTTATCTAAACTAGTAACTCGCTATGAAATAATGCATCTTCTATCTCTATTCGTTCTTTTCAGCGTTATACACATAGCCAAGGCACAGCTCGAACAGTCCTTTTTCGCTTCAGCATGTCCACCGTCCTCCGCCGCTTGTCCTATAAACCCATCATTCTGCTGTCCTGCGCTTAGCGAGTGTGTTTACAATGCTGCCGGCATGATCGCGTGCTGTAACAAAAACGCAGTCTGCGACCTCGCGGTATCTGCTTCTACTTGCGTTTTGACCACAGATATAGACTGTGGTTCGTTTTGCTGTCCTCAGGTATGCAAAGTTGTTCCCCTGACTTTATGTGGACGCGTTTAGCTTATCTTTAATTAATAGAACACCATTTGCGACCCGGAACATGATAGATGTTTACCTAATGCTGAATGGATTATTGTGGCCAAAGAACCAACGACCACTTTATCGTCTACATCTTTATCCATTACTCGAGAGAATCAGCTTAGTTTATACGCGTCTGGTTCCTTTTCATCAACAAGCGTGGTATCTACCTCAGCGGACTTTACTTCTTCTACTATCTCATTGAGTGCAAGCGAGTCTTTATCTTCTTATCAACCCAATTCTTCCCAGTTTTCCTCTTCATTGCAGTCCTCTTTGGTTCCTTCTTCGTCTATCAACCTGAACCTTCAATCGTCAGCAGTGTCTTCATCAGACTTTTCATCTCTCTCAATAACCGCTTTTTCTTCACCTGCCATTGATACTTCAGAGTCGTCAGCACTTTCTATCTCATCTCCAGTACTATCTTCTTCTCCTCTGTCTAGTGTACTACCATCTTCATCATCACCATCTGCCTCATCTGCCTCATCTTCATCATCTACATCAACAACACCATCTGCTCCCACAAGTACAGACAAAGCATCAAGATTCCAGCCACCAAATGTCTTTCTTGCATTAGCCATGGCAGCTATTCCCTTTCTTATCGTTTAATTTTTTTTGAAACCCATTCATGCTGAGTTGTTCATTTTTTTTATGTCTGTTTTGCGATTTTGTGGGTTTTTTTTGTGGCATTTTTACGTTCTGCGTTCGTAATTTCTTATTGTGATTTAACTTATTTTGTGATTTACGTTTTACGATTTTTGAATTTGATGTTAACTATAGAGATTTGTTTATTTGTGTCTTATTTCATTTTGCATCGTTGCAATTATCCTTTAGGGATAACTAATAGAATTGAATGTGAAGATTCTACGCGCTCTCTTCCAACACTAACGCGTAACTGCGGCACTCTAACTAAACTACGTGATCTACAGCTTGCATCCATTTTATTTTATCAAAGTTTAAAGAAGAGGGTCAGAATTAGAGTTTAACTGTGGCTATGAGACATCTCTGAACATGTAAAGAACTCGTTGATCTACTTTTAAATTTGTTTCATATTTTGGTCCAATCATTTATAAAGATGTCTCGCAGATTGTTTCTTTTGAAAGTGAAAAGTGAAAAAAAACAACCATTACACTGTTGATGATTGAGACTCTTAGATATAAACAAAAAGAGTTAAGAGAACAGCGTACGCAATACAGGAATGTATTTACGAATGAACAAACCGCCTCAATTAATCGCGAACAATAGTTATTAGAGCAAATGCAAGAAAACGCACACTAAGTGCTCGAAAGAATTTTTTTCAGAAAATTTATGTTAATATATTATAATTCTCGCTTAAGTCGTAGATATATTATATTGACTGTAGTATAAACATTTTGTATCATCATAATTGTTGCTTCCCTGGGTTCATGCATAACATCTCAGTGATTCCTGATTTCGTGATACACAGTTTAGTTACTGCAGTAATCACGTCGACTACAAGAAACAAATACTTATTAGAAAGCAAGAAAGCTAAATGCCAAGGATCCTTTTCAAACATATGACGTATGCCCCTTGCATATCCCGTTCAGTGTTTTAAACAAAATTCTCAAACAATAAATTATGTCAGACTACGTAACAGATAATTTTGTAGAAGACTGACCGTATGTTTGAAAAAACAGTCATGGAGAATTTGCAAAAGAAGTCTATTGATAAAAAGGTTTGTGACGCAAGATTTGTCAAAAGCCCGGTATAAGTTTATTACCATATTTTTATCAGAAGCCGGTACAAGTTTATTACCATATTCAATCAATTTTATTGGGAAAGAACAAAAGCACGCACCGAAAATAACGTCTAATCGGGCCGATCAGATCAATACAAACAGCATGAAGCACTTTGACGCGCTGATCCAAAAGACTCTTACATTATATCTTTGTGAATGTTGAATACGAGAAAATCTCTCAGCTAACGGTAGAAAGTGAGAGCGCTGACTTACTCGTTACATTGGTTGAAGTATCCTAGAACTTCGGCAAAGGTAACGACGCGAAGATGAAGAAACCTTTTAAAATTTGGAAAGGGAAACTGTACAAGAAGATATGCAAAGAGAACTCACTTCAGCTGGAGGACGTACAGGCTGCAATTGATACCAAGGATAGAACTATGTATCTCGAGAATACATCGTCGTCTTAAAAAGAACGCCTTTTCAGATACTTTTTAAGCAAGGGATGATGACGAATTGCAAAAAAAAGGTTGGCGGAGCTCAAATTGAAGCTGATATAGATCTATACGCTGTGAAATCTGTCGATACCCCTAAAATTGAGCTAATTGATATCTGTGATCATAATGCTGCAGAAGTGGATGTATTGCTTCTTGACGAGGCTTAGGTTTGGGACGACCACGCTTCAGTCAATAACGCAAAGATCAGCAAATTTAAATCACGGAAGAGGAATTTGTGCAAAGGGAATGATGTTGGTAGAATCAACTACTGTTTTATGGACAAAAGCCAATTACCTGTGCACCCCGCTGCATCGAAACCTGCACTTGATACCCGAGCTTTTATTAGTGCACCACAGCTGTTAGATACCTATTGCACTGTGTCTGAATCTGAATCTGAATCTGAATCTGTTCCTGTTCCTGTTCTTACAAACATTGCTGATCGGAACCCTGCTCAAGTAGAGGCGCTACTTTTAAATGAGGCGAACGTTTGGGAACAATCAACCGGTGTTAAAGACAAAGAGATTAATCAACACAGAACTTGGCAGCAGCGACTGTGCCAGATAAAGGTTCCCAGCGACAATGACCGTCGAGTAAAGGGTCGAAGGCATGCTATCGTACGGATGAGACGTCTGTCTGTTTGGAGACTGCATCTTCGCGATACAAGAGAATTTCACTGGGAAAGCTTTTTACAAAAGGACAGCGTAATGATTATACCACTAATGAATCTGACGTCGCATCATCAAGCGGTAACTCAGAGACTGTTGTTGATGATTCATTAAAGCAGTCATTACTTTTCAAAAGGCGGTTTTCAAAAACTAAAAAGACGTAACCTACCTGTACGTGAAGCGGAAAGGCCGAGACTTGTATTGAGAGGGGAGCTGAAAATGATTCTTTTGCTGTTGTTGTTATAAGTGACTGCTGTTACATTTCATTTGTTAGTCATAATTGGATAGTGTTTGGTAATTAGAGACTTGGTTGAGTAAATTGTACTCTGTACTTTTCTTAATATAAACTGTTTTACTAATTGTGCTAAAGTGAGAGTTTTGAAGACTTGATTATTAGGCAAGTTTTTGGATCAACAGATTGAAAACCCAGCTTCTTCAGGTGCTTCGAGTTTGCGGTTCATCTCCATTACTCTTCGCTTGACCAAGGCTAAAGTCATGACGCAAAGCGAATTTGAAGAATACAGAATACCCGCGGCAAAATAAAAAAGATGCGCGATTCCTTCACGATCTGGAATATTCTCATTACTAAACGATCATGACGAATCTGAACCACAAGACGCAATAATTTACAATGCTTTCTACTTAGAGGTTACAATATAATCTAACCGACTCAAGCTAGGTCAAATCCTATCGACAACACCATCGTGAGCTGAAATAGGAAAACAGTTCCATGACGCATAGGGCGGGCGTTTTAAGTTATGCAACACATTTAGGAAAGGGCTGAAAATAGAGTTTTATGGCTTACCGTTGTGCATACAGACTTACAGCACAAACGATTGCCATGAGAAGCAATGAGTAATTCGAATCAAGAACAATAACAAGTACAGAATAGCACGAGTAATCACATTAAAGGCTCGATTTAGTAACAACCAAAAGGAAGCGGAACCGAGGTTCGAAGGAGGAATCCGGTTAACGTCCTTCTTTTTTTCTTCGTATGAAGAGTTACTGAGTTGGGAGTTCTTATTTCTGAAGCTTCGGACCGAGAAAGTTAATGAGAAACCAGTTCCGATGGTTGGAGCAAAGAGGAAATAATCCGAAGCCGTCGGCCAAAATAACAGCTCAGGTTGAAAAGACGATAAACTCCACTTTATCGCCAAGCTTCGTGGTCCAACCTTAAATGAGAAAAAGTCTGTAGAATCAAAGGCTGGAGAAAAGCGTCCGCGCGTAAGATACACTTCGTGCGATGCTCGGGCGAGAAAAGATTAGACGTAACTATTGAGCAAAACGGTAGGACAGAAATGATTTATGATATGAAGCTTGGTAGCAAGCAAATGGTTTTATCGCTGATAGACGATGCATGTGACTCAATGACATCTGAAGACGAACGCCTCCAAACGCCGCTGGCGGATCCTAATGAACTTGGAAGCTGTTTCCGAACAAGAGGAGGTTTTACATGACTCTATTGCTTAAATTAACGAATCCGGGATATTTATGACATCAAGTATGAACATAGTCGTTATTATATCTTAAAGCAGAGCGAGGAAACTTTAAAGATACGAGTTTGACGGAGCTTAACGCACGTGAATTTTGTTCGTATACAGCACGGGCCTCAGCGGTCGGACAATAAGAGAACGCGTTATTGTCTTGCTGCGAATTATGTCTTTTCGGTTGATATAGCATTGGTACTTTACGCAGAGAAGATGAATGCAATAAAAACAGTCTACGCAAAGATATTTGCAACAAATCCCAATGTGCGACCGTATCTTCTGAAGGTCCGATGTTCTGACTTCACCGTGGTCTTTACAGTAACGTTAGCCGTCTTTATGGATCTTCTTCTCTACGGAGTCATCATTCCTGTCGCACCTTTCGTTCTTAAAGATCGCATGGGAGTCCCCCAAGAACGAGGTATGTACTATTATGCTATATCGAGCAATCTGTACTGACATAGTTGTAGTGCAAAGAGATGTGTCGGTTTCAATTTTAGTATATGCATTGGGTTTACTTGCTGCTTCGCCTGTTTTCGGATATTTATGTGATATATACCGAAACCGTCGATTGTTCATGATGCTTGGCCTTCTTGCTCTTACTGGAGCAACTGTTATTCTCATGCTTGCTCGTGTTTTCTGGCTATTTGTTCTTGGTCGTCTCATCCAGGGAATGTCCGGTGCATCAGTCTGGACTGTCGGACTTGCTTTGATTACCGACCATTTCGCCGAAGAAAACATTGGCAAAATGATGGGTGTTGTAGGAACAGGTATGAGTCTGGGTACATTCTTGGGTCCATTACTTGGTGGTGTCCTGTATAATCAGAGTGGATACTATTCGGTTTTTGGATTATGTTTTGGATTTATTGGTCTTGATATGTTTTTCCGTATCTTTATGCTTGAGAGGAAAGATCTATTAAAATATGAGGCCCTGGAAAAGAAGACCGCTGAAGAGAATGGTTCTGATGCGATTGAAGGAGTTCCTACGAACAGCACTACATCTGAAGAGCCTAAAGAAATCGCAGCTGAAACTGAAAATGAAGCAGAGTCTGCGCCAAAGAAGAAATCATCATTGCCAGGCGTCATTCGATTACTTTCCAACAAGCGCATGATTAACGGTTTATTTTTAACTGTTATCATTGGATGGGTTCTTACCGGTATTGAAACTACCTTACCTGTGCATACTGAAGCAATTTTCGATTTCAATTCCTTGGGAACTGGAATGCTTATGCTTCCAATCGCAATTACATCACTTTTGGGCCCTGTCGTTGGAATTGTTAGTGACAAATATGGTCCTAGATGGCCACTCGGTGTTGGATTCTTCATGGCTACCCCATTCTTAGTTTTGCTGCGTTTGCCGACCGAAGACCGAGTCTCGCAAATCGTCCTTATGTTTGCGTTACTAGCACTTTTAGGCGTGGCAATGTCGATGCTTATTCCCACTGTCATGGCCGAAATCTCAACGCTCGTATTTGATGCTGAGACGAAAAATCCAGGTATCTTCGGTACCGGCGGTGCATATGGTCAAGCGTTTGGACTTTTCAACTTGGCGTTTTCTGCAGGTAGTGTATTAGGACCATTAGAAGCTGGATTTGTTGCTGATGCGCATGGATTTGGTACTATGAGCTGGACTCTTGGTATTGTCACATTTGTTTCTTCATTGCCTGCTTTGTTATTTACTGGTGGATATCTTTTCAGGAAGAGAAAAGCGGTTGAAGATCCGGTTGAGAATGATCAGGAGGCGAACGCTTCAGAGCCAGAGTTAACTGGACCTTCACAGACTCCTGAACCAATATTAGTTGGTTCAATTGATGTGGACTCTAACGTTGATGAGAAGAGAAGCTGAGTATAGAAGATACCTGAATGACTTGTTTGTATTTATATTTCAAATTATTATTATGTACTAATCTTCGCTGTTATAATTTCATATCCAAATCAACTGAATTGTCTCGTATTAAGCAATGAAAAATAAAACAAATAAAACTTTTATATTCCCAGACCAACTCCAACTTCAAAAGTTCAATCATATGTTGATATAGTACTCTACACATTCTTCGCTCTCTTCTCCTCTTTTCTTCGTAGTTTCTTCAACCGTTTCCGTTCCTCTTTATCAACCTTTCCGTCATTCTCATCATGTGCTCCCTCATTTCCATTTAACGCAGCATTAATCTGCTCATCATCAATTTCACCTTCATTAAGCGCATCATCTCGTTTCCGTTTCCGCACAAGCGGAGCTAACCCGAATAAATCGCGACTTATCCTTGTAAGTTGCCCAACAACCGTACTGCTTAAGCTTGGTTTTGAAGCTTCTTGACTTTCGTTTGTTGTAAGTGTGTTGGGGACAGTGGTGGATGTGCCTATTTCCGAGACTGTGCCGAGGAAGGAGGATAACAGATCTCGGGCTTCGTTGTCGCTGAGCTTGTGCAGCGACGTGACGTGTACAACCGTAACGCCTGTGTCTCTTCGCGTTTGCATCGACATTTTTATTTATTTGTCTTCTTTCGCGAATTATGAAGTTCTTCGACCAAAAAAATATTGAAGATTGAACTTTTTACGTGCGGCTGATGGTGTTTGTAGTAAGGCATTTGTACTCATCTTTTTCGCGCGGTTGTCTCACCAAACTTAGCCAATTCGTGATATTTCGGTGTCAGTGTATCTTTTTATCTCTCTTTATAAATATATAGAAAAGAAAGGGATTTGGAAAAAAATGCAGTCTTTTTCTGTGTTGAGAAGTTTTGCTGGATTGAGTTCTCGCTCAGTTGCGTCGTCGATTGTTTTCCCGAAGCGGTAAGTTCTTTCAAGAAAATACAATTAACCATGGAAAAATACATACTAATACCAATAAAAAGAAACCTTTCGACATTATTCTCACAAAATACTCTCTCAGCTTCACGAGCATCGTTACTTTCATCCACAACTCGCTCTCAATTAACTTCCACCACACTCTCCATCCCATCACCAACATCAACATGCCTTGCACTTTTCGAAGCTACGCAAAGAAGATGGAAAGCTCGTGGTAATACTTATCAGCCAAGTACATTCAAACGTAAGCATCGTGTTGGATTTCTGGCTCGTATGCGCTCAAAAGAGGGAAGAAAGATTATCGCTCGGAGAAAAGCAAAAGGAAGATGGTTCCTTAGTCACTGAGTTGATGGGGTATGCCATGACTTGACCTGACTTGGAGAAGTTTTAGAGAGGATTGTAAATAAGTATAATACATTGTCGTATCAAATATACACAGCACATCAGATATACATAGATCCCAGCAACAACATCTCAATTCTTCAGCAACAAATATTCAAAATGCAGAAGTTTTCGACACTCTAGTACTCATTTCCTTCAACAAATACGCATCAGCGCCTAAATCACTCATTCTTGCGTTAACTTGCTCGGCAAGATACATGCAATCGTTAGCAAGGTATAAGCCTGCGTCGAATTCATCGCCGTATCGTAGGGGTGCTAAGGCGCGGAATAGTGCTAGTACGTAACTTGCTAATGCGCGAAGTTGTTTGCGAGCAGGGGAAATTGCACTTGTCCGGTACTTTGTAGAAAGAAGCGTAGCATCCGATTCCAGTGTCGTTATTATTGATAAAATCTTATCCGGGATCGAACTAACGACAAATGTCTCTTTGAGTGTAGGCTCCACATAAGAAGCATCACGTAGTTTTGAGTCTGCATGTATACTTGTTTTGCGAAGTGGAAGTCTTATTGGTGATGATTTTGCTTTTTTTGGTTGTAATGGTTTCAGTTTTGATTTCGGTTTTGGCACCTCCAGATCCTCTTCGTCGTCCCAATTCCAATCGTCAACGTCTTCCTGCTTTGCCTCCACGGTGGTCTTAACTTCGGTTTCATCATCTTCAATATCATCACCAAAATCTCCCCATGCATCTTCCCCATTATCTTCCGCTTGTTCTTTTACAGCACCATCATTACCTTCATCATCCCACTGCTCATCCCACCCATCATCTCCCCCATTCTCATCATTAAACTCAACCTCATAATCATCGTCATCGTAATCAACATGTTCACTTTTAGAAACATTAACAATCTCAACCCCTGTCCGCTCCACAATTTTCTTCTCCGCAACAGCAGCTTTTGTAATAACCTCCCTTGCTTGTCCTAATATCGCATCGCATTTCTTGGAATACCAAACCGCACTTACGCGACGAATCCATTCTTCAAGTTCATGAGCTCTAGTCCAATTCTGTTCGCGAAGAAAAATGTCAAAATCACGTATTGATAAAAGTGCTTGCTCAAATGGCGTCAACTCGGTTAATGAGAGTGGAACGCTGGTTGGTAATGTTTTTTCTATTAGTGTTGATGTGAGAACTGTTGACAATTCAAAAGCGAGTGCAGACGCCATCGTTGCTGGAAATTGGGTATTTAGAAATACAACAAATGAAGATAAGTTATCAAGAACGGTTGTTATTGAAAAATCATTCTTAGGCGTATCGAGTCGTATCGAAGCATGTTTATCCGATTCTTCCACAATTAATGTTTTCGTCTCTGCTGAGTTCATTAATGGTATTAAGAATGTGTTTCGTAAAGTCGATGTAAGTGCTTTTAATTTTCCTGCATAGTCATATTTCTTCAGAGCCTCTGCTGCATCTGCGAGATGCAAATCACCATATTCGTCGTCTATCAATGTCAACACTATCCCTTTAAAAAAATTCAATAAAATCACCTTTAATCTCAGACCGAACCGTCAAAGAGTCCTCCTCAACAACAATGAACCTTTTCCAAAGCTCATCCAACTCTTTAAACACCTGCGCATCGATAGCATTGACTTCCTCCTTTAGCGATCTCAACAGCGTCACATGTTCCCAGTCCGGAAACCGTGTGATATTTGTCTCTGCAGATGAAAGTAGTGGCACAGTATTTACTACCATTCGTTGTCTGACTGCTGATCGTAGTTCTAAAACAGTGGCTTTGATAAACCAAAGATGGTTCAAAGCGTCGATTCGTGCGGTCGTTGCTGCTTGGGCATCAACCAAGGCGTCAAGTGCGTCACTTAGCCCGTATACCTTCTCATCTGCGTTCTGTTTCCATTAGTATACAGACCACCTATAGCAATTTAAAACTATGCTAATTACCTCATGTTCTTTCGCAGCCTTTTCAAGAGCACTCAATTGCTTCTCCGACTCGCGAATATCCCCATACAACGCCTTGGATTCGCCCAAATACGTCTCCAACTCCCACGCATTTTCAAATCCCGTGGTCTCAATTTCATTCTACCATAAATCAGCACGTTCTCCTATTTCAGAAAAGAGCAAACACATACGCGAATGCGCTCAATTTCAAGATCAACAGCACTTGAAGCTGCGTCCACGCTCGCGCGTCCTGATACTGAGATTTCCGCTACTGCAGATTCAGGAAACGCGCCATCATCAAGAAAGCTGATAAGACTCTTCACAACATCCTCCGCCGTCGCCATTGTTCTATATTACAACTAAAATACTGTTAAATGGTATTGTATAAGGGGAAATCGCGGCGTTGTAGAGCCGTGATCTCTGATCTGGCAGATTCGGGCTCATTAAAGTTTAAAGTCTGGACAGCTAATTGAGTTTTGGGCAACTACTCGATTGAGACAATTCCACAAATCGACAAAGGCACAAACAACGAAAAGATAAAAGGGACAAATTCAAACGACTTAGTACAAAAAACACTATAAAAAACATTATAATAAAAACACAACAACACAACCATTACTACAAAGGTCCAAACATTAACACAAAACGATACTCAAAAAAAAAAAAATAGTACAAAAATAGAAATAGATAATGTATCGAAAAAAAGACTGTATTTTGCTGTATCACTGAAGGGCTCCGTCGATGTTATGGAAGTCGAGAATTTCAGAGTACATCATGACTTTCCACTGGTCCACCGGTAAATCAGCGTCTGTAGCAGTTAGTATTTCAATCAGAAATAGAAAAAAAAGTTGAGGGTAAGTACCGTTGAATGACCAGTCAAACTTCTCTTCAGCAACAGGCTCATCAGTGGGATCATGGTATGGAGCAAGATACTCGTGAGCGAGAGCCTCAGCGGCAGTAATACGCTTACGAGGATCAAATACCAGCATCTTTTCCAATAAATCAATGGCAAGCGGATCAGCGCCTCTAAATTTATGTGAAAGCGGAATACGCTGACGTTTTGGCAATGACTTTACAAATCTCAGTGTGTTTTCGCTGCAAATGGTATGAATAACGTCGTCTGGCGGTGTGCCGAGTAACTCCGTGATAATCGAGAACTGATTGACGTGATCTTTACCGGGGAATAAAGGCTTTCCGTCAAGCATTTCCGCAAAAATACAACCAGCAGACCAGATATCAACTTCGACGTCGTACTTCTGCCAGGTAAGCATAATCTCCGGAGCTCGGTAGTACCGCGTAGACACATAACCGGTCATTTGCGGATCTTGGATTCGAGCGAGACCAAAGTCGCAGATTTTCAGATCGCAGTTCTCGTTGACGAGAATGTTACTGGGCTTGAGATCTCGGTGAATGACGCCTGCGGAATGGACGTATTTGAGTCCACGAAGGATTTGGTAGAGAAAATACTGAATGAACTGCTTCTCTAATGGCCGCGAAGTCAGTAGTCGATGAAGATCTGTCCCCAGCAACTCAGTCACAAAGTATCTATACCGTCAGTAATTGACTACAAATGCCATTGGCAAAAATCGATCATACATATCCTCCAAAGGCGAAATAAAGATATCAGAGAGAGAAATAACATTCTCGTGTCGCAGATGCTTCAAGAGCTTCAACTCTCGGTATGTCCGCTTTGACAGAACAGGAGTACTGAATGGCTTCATGATTTTCTTGATTGCAACAGGCTGTCCTGTTAACTGGTCCCTCGCTGAGCTGGGCTGGGTTAGTAAAGTGGGTATATTCGGGTATCTAATTGTACGCACCAAACCAATCCAAACGCGCCCATTCCCACGGGATTGAGATCCGAGTATCTGAACTATTAACACAAACGCACTTTACGCTCCAAATGTAATCGTTTCCTACCTGCTCGTGATCTCAAACGACGTTCCAAAGATCTGTGTTCTATACGCGCATCCGCAGTCAGCATCCGCGCCAATCCCCACCGCGATACTCAATACTAGGCCATGCAACCACATGAGCCAATGAATAATATACGCACCTAATAAAATCCGCCATCTTGTATATATTCCAGCCCTGCTGTGTCCTACTGCGTCCGTAACTGCTCGGTCGGTCGCCGCTCCTGCTGCCTGTCCGTCACAGCGGCCGGATAGAGTTGTCTTGTGTGTGTATGCTTACTAAGGGATTATGTGGACTGACATCATCGCATATTGTTCAGATGAGATGTTCGGCTAATGACTTACGAAGCAGAATTGCATTTCTTTATGTATTTATTTGAATTACAGATAATGTAATATATTTGAAGTAGCGGTGTTTGTGGAACAAAGGCGCGCGAACAACTTTGTCATTATCAGAGTTTTGATCGGCCTCGCTCGAACCTGTTTGTCGCTTCGTCTACAACTACGTATTTGTAAGTTCATTACCAAGTAAACGCTGTCCTGTCATTGGCTCGTTCTGCAGCTCTCTTCTGCCAGTTTTCTGCATATTGTTCTGCGAGAACCGAAAATGGTCGAAAGTAAACAAACGCACGTCTCAGAAATGACGATCTTTGTCGAGGTGGTTGGATGCAGGGCGCCTAATTAAGAACTAACTCTCGCTTGTAACTGAGTGCCTTTATATATTGTTTGTATATATTGTTTAATAAATTGATTGGTTGCTGCATCGATTTGTAGTCTGCATAGTGACTACGATGATGACGTATTTCAATGCAGAACTATCTGTATAGAATAATCCTTCAAATACCTCCGCGGCAACTGTCTGGCAAGAGATATTAAAAATTATCAACAAACAAATCCTGCAAAGCTATTTTATTACAGATAAACTTCAACCTCACATATACATATCCTATAAATATACATATCGCTAACTACAAACGCACAAAATACAGCCGGCCAAGGCTGTTGTTCTCTGCAGATTGCCTAATGTGCAACTCCAGGCTCAACTTTGCGCACCAAACAATGTTTATTTCTCTTCTTCACCGCTAAAAATCACCTTTAATACCGTAAAACAATCTACAATCTACAGTCTATAGTACTCTCTTGTTACATAGCGATTTGAAGTAGCGTGACGCTAACCCAAACAAGTAATTACATAATATCTTACAGCGCACAGACACAGACGCTCCGGACGCGATAGGGCGTGTGCAACAGACCGACAAGATCAAGCCACAACGCGACCCAAACAAGGTCGTAATTCTAGACAATCGGCTCTGTTTTACCTTCAATTACTTGTCTAATTTGTATTTATTACTGTTGAATCCAATTGTACACTTTTGAGAAAAGTATGCGCCGGGTATGACGACGAGCGCGCACGAATCAGCGGGCCTCATCGTCGGCGTCGCCGTCGTTGGCTTTCACCACACTCGGTACTTTTTTTCTTTCTTATTTGTTAGGATTGTATTACAGAAACAGGTGCTAACTGATACATGAAGTGGTCCCGAGATTGAGTTCTGGGTAGGAGACAGCGACGTAGATCCGACTACGCGCTGGCCCAACCTACCCTTCCAAAGTCTCCCGGACGGTTCTCATTCACACGAAGAAGACTACTCCTACTTCACTCTTGTTTCCGAAGTCGGGAAAAACAAGACTACTTTTTTTGGAATATCGTGTAATAGACAAATCCGAGCTACAGAGTTACTTGTCAAAGCAGCAGATGTGACGCGGTCGACTGTGCAGAAATCAGTCGTCGTCGTTGCGCGCAAACCTATATTTGGTCCGATTCGCGAGAAATTAGCTGTTGTCACTCGTGCTTATTTCCTTCAAGCGAATTTTGAAGATCGTACAATTATCAAGAATCTGTATGATAATTTGGTACAGTTATTCCGTTCTGGAATTGCCGAGGCAGATTTGTATAATGGAATGGCATTACGTGAACTTGTGCATCGGTTTGGTTGGAAATTATTAGTATTGTTCAAAGCGTTGATTCTCGAACCGCGTATTCTATTCTTTGGATCAAACACAGAGTTGCTCTGTTCATCGCAATTCTCGTTGGTTAGTCTTATACCTGGTATCATCGAACGATTAGAAGACTGTGCAGCGCCTGATATGGACTCGTATGAACGAACACTGGCAAAATCTACTTCTTTACGATCTAGTGATCGTGGATCATTGTTGGCATATATGGGTCTTCCATTACAAGTCTTTGGCAAGGGCGGCATGTTTAATCCGTACACACCACTGCAACAATTAGAAACACTTACAAAAGCCGACACACATTTCTACCTAATCGGCAGCACCAATTCACTCTTACTCTCACAAAAGCACAAATTTGCTGATATCTTAGTCAACGTTGACGACAATTCTGTTGAAATCCTAAACCCAGATTTAGAAGCTTCGTTACATTTAACTACCTGTGACCGCCGCTGGATCGATGAAATTACGCGCGCCGTAAACGAGTCATGGGCAGACGACGAAACCGCATACAGTAATTCAGTCATGTTCCTCGGCAGTGAAGATTACATTCGTTGGCAATTTGAAGATTACATCATGGCATTACTATCATCAGTTAAATACGACGCTTTTCTCCAACGACATGGTGATCCTCCTGCACCGGAATTACTTATACCCACCATTGAAGGAAACCCTGCAGTTGATTTCAACCTTGACTTTATTCACAGATGGAAACGCACAAACAACTACAAAATATTCCAATCACACACAGACGAAGAGATCTTTGACGTAGTCGAACCTAGTCATGTCTACAGAGGCGGTATATCACTCGAAGATGTTCAACGGAAGTTTGCGCAACAAATGCAGAACCTGGCGCCGGCGAGAGATGCTATTGCAAAAACGTTTGTGTCTGGTGGTCAAAAAGTGTCTACCGCATTTGGAAATTTTTGGGGAGAAATTGAGAGTATGAGGGAGAAAGAAAAATTACGGCGGCAACAGATGAAGAAGGAACGTGTGGGATCTTCAAGTCAAGAAAAGGATAAAGAAAAGGAAAAGGAGAAAGAGAGAGATAGAGATAGGGACGGATCATCATCACCTGATTCAGCGAAATCATCTATCTCATCGAAAAGAAGTCAACATATCACAGTAACTGATCCTTCATATATATCAAGTTGGACAAGGTGGGCAGCTGATAAACGACGACAAGCATTTGGATCGAAATCATCACGTTCTATGTCATCTAGTCCGTCATTACCTTCTGGCACTGAAAAAAAGACTATCACGTCGTTTAATGAAGCTGAAACTAAGCAGATACAATCAGTCTCACCTAAAGTACCTGAAGCAGAATATCAACCACCACTACCACAAGAAATCAAAAGAAATGACAATAATAATAATAATGATGATGATGATGACGACGATGATGATGATGAGGATGTGATGTATACGCCCATTTCAAATGACGATATAAATCCTTGGAAAGGTATTCAGACAGAGTAGTTTTATTGCATTTGTGAGATAGTTTAATGGCATTTTTTTATCTAGAAATTTGTAAATTATCTGCCGTTTCTTTATGACTTACTATTCGTTTCGTTATGACTTAGTATTACAAAAGGCATAGAAGTGCTACATTTTTTATTCTACATTATGTGGCATTTTAAGAATTTGGTCAATAGGGTTGCAGTCGATAGGGTTTTTTACTTCTCAGTACTTTGTCACTAGTGATAGGGTTTGCTGAAGGATTTACGCCAGATCAAAGATGACTTGCAGAAACAGATTTGATGTATCTTCAAAAAGAGAGATTGGCGGGGAAACCTTTTACTATTATTTAAAGTCATACTAAGGATTAAAGATATTAAAAAAATGACTTGCCTTGAAGCATAAATAACTTGAAAAGAATGATGAGGAAGGGACACAGTATTTCTTGAAAGTGGGTATTTCAGATAAAATGTGGTAAACATGGTGATCTTAGTAAGAACGAGGCTAGAGTTCTAGCAAGAGGATTCTTAAAGAATATAGTTGGATAAAGAAGGCATTTGCATCTGTAGTCAATTTGCAGCATGAAAGAATGTCAGTGTTCACCAGATAAACATCAAGCTGAATTTGAAGCTATTACAGATAGATTATCTTGATTAAACAATATTTCAGGTTTCTATTTAAGCTACAAGTCTGGCTTATTTTTTGTAGGTTTCAATGGATTATTATGATCTTTGTTGAACACTCAATTTCAAGTATAAATATGTTTATCAGCTGGTCTCCTTCATTTGGTTTTTACAGCTTGTATCCACATTTTCTCTTTACATTTACTATGAGTTTGCTTAATGCTCAAAACTTTTTATCTCATTGTTTCCAGTATATAGGGTTTTCGTCAGTAGGGTTTTATGCGTTGTTCAAATACTGCTTTTGCTTACTATACATAAAAGAGTATTTTTTATCAAGTATTGCTGAGCAGTAAATTTAAACCGTAATGCTCTCTTTCACAGTAATTTGACTTTAATAAAAGTTTCTCAGAAAAATCCAAAGGGATGTCTTGCAATTATGAAACAGACACAACAACTAGGACCAAACTCAAGGAAACACCCGCAGTTCCCCGTCCGATCAACACTTGCTAAGCCCTCGTAGGCCTACTTAGTACCGCGGTGGGAGACCACGCCAGAATCGTAGGCGTTCTAGTTTGTAATTTTTGCTGGTTGAGAAAAGATGTGTAAAGTAGGATGGATAGGATGGGTGGGAGACCAGTCAGTGCTGCTCCTTATGTTTTGAACAAGTATTAAGACGAGTTTACAAAAGCAAAATGATAACTATATATCCATTAAAAGTACATTCACTCGACTGCTCAACTTACATTAACATAAACATAAACTAACTAATCTCTACCCGGAGAAGAAAAAATATCAGAGTTAAAATGAGAGACAGCAGGCGGAGTCATCAAAGGCGACGAATCGAACCTGTCCAAGGCCGCGAGAGCCGTAGTTTTATTCTTTGGCGTACTAACTATTCTAGCAGCAGTAGTGGATTGTTTTGGTAGTTTAGGAGTAAGTTGGACGCCCCATTTTTTGTCGAGAACGCGATGAAGGAGGATGTTTGATTGTTGCTGTTGCGGAGGAAGATGAGACGGAGGACGCATGCCGGCGTAGGGAGAGAAAGGGGAAGATTCGGGAGTTTTGAATGCGGTTGAGTGGGAGTCGTTGATGCGCTGGGGCGTGTGCGGCAGACGAGGCGGCGTCAGCGACAGCTCTTCGTCGTCGTCGTCATAGCGACCGCGATTGTCGTGCTGAAGCGGTTGAAGATCCGCTCGGACGGCGTCAAAAGGCGAAGGCATCGCGGCCCAGGACAAGTCCGAGTGCTCGGAAGACGGCGGCGGGGAATCAGCGTAAGTGTCCAAACGCAGCGACTTTGCGAGCTGCGTTGCGCCGGCCAGGGTCGCTTCGAACTCGTCGTCGGAGTCGTCTAAACGCTGGTTTCCACGCGGCACTGCTGCTGACGCTGAGGGCGGCAGTGGCTCTGTGAAGGAAGACCCCGTCGTTGTTGTTGTTGTGTCGTACGCTGTGACTTGTTCGGGCAATTCGGACTCAGAGTCGGAATCATTGCTCTGATCAACGCAATCAGCCTGATTAACCTGGTCAACTTGGTTAAGCTGGCCAGGTCGCGACGGTTGCTGTTCGGCGTCCGCGTTGAGCTCCTCGTACCCGGCCAGCGACACGTTCGCACTCGCCTCAAAGAACTCTTTCCAGAACTATCGACAGTGATCAGTAAATAGCAAACAATAACAGTAAACAATGCAAATACCCTCGACGACTGCCACACCGCCTGCGACTGCGCAGCGTACTTTTCCACGACGGGCAAAATGGCGCTGGTGATGATCCGATGCGACGACGCAAAGTTGCGGTCGATCTCCTGCATCGTCAGCGTGATGCTTTGCTCGATTTTCTCGAGTTCTTCTGCCAGCGACCGCGGTGCTGTTCCTCGCGACATTGTTGTTGTTGTTGTTGTTGTTGTTGTGAAAGACGCGTAGAGTAAACCGTAATGACGCGTAAACCACGTGACATTGCCGACAAACGCGTCCTCGTCCTCGTCCTCGTCGTGGCGCTGATTGCTCGTCAACCGCGGAAATGGCGCTGCCGACGACGACGACCTTTTCGACCGTTCATCTTGTTCTGTTTCCCGCGGCCCGCGAGTACATCGACCGCGCCCACGCCCGCAGCACGCAGTTGCGCACGCGCGAGGACGTGCTCACCTACTACAAACTCATCGCGACCGGCGCGCGCTGCTACGAGGCTGTTCTCAGGGTATTTATGTTGTATTTGCATCATCGAAAACAAGACAATAACGCGTGTAGGAGCGCGTGCCGCCGTATGTCGAGTGTCTGGCCGCGCTGTGGTACTGCGACGTGCTCTACGCCGAAACCCGCGACTTTGACGAGGCGGAAGAGGTCCTCAACAAGGCCGTACGTACGCTATTTGTATACATGTAAACAAACACTAATCGGCAAGCAGATTGCTTTGGCGGCCCGAAACAACCTCCACGACACGAAATTCACCATGCTGCAGCTCTCCGCGCGCATTCTCGCCTCGTCGTCGGGCAACAAAGCCGCCCAGCGCCTCGTCGCGCAGTGTATTCGCGAATCGACTGCTCTGCGCCTGACTTCGTGGTCCCTGTCTTTTCAATACCTCTCTGCTTCTCTGTACGTTCACACAGACGCCGGCATGGCCATCGCTGCGTTGAATCCGCTGTTTTCCTGTCTTTCCAGCGAAGTACGATACCTCGCATTCGTCACCGCAGCGTACATCTCCCTACGCGGGCCAAACACCGCCCGTGCCCGCGACTTTCTCAGTCAGGCATCGCAGTGCGAAACTGACTATTCAAGACAATACATACCCATCCTCGTCGTCATGCGCACATTAGGCGATACCCTTGTCTGTTTACTTGACTCTGTACCTTCAGCCACCGATGCACAGCTAAAGACCCTGCATACGCTACTTGACCAAACCACACTCTCAGACTCGGGCTCATTCGTCATTCCACTTCCTCCTGACTCGAATGGCTCCCCGCTACTTCCTATATCCTTCACATGGCTCTCGCAGTCCCAATTATTTGTCCTAGCATACCTCACCACCGGTCTCTCTTTCCTCTCCACATCGCACGACAAACGACATGCCTTAAAATACTTTTCCGAAGCGTCAAGGACTATCACCTCTGAACTCGACAACTCAACCCTACCCGGTCCTCCAATGAGCATCAAACAAGCTGCACAGCGAAAAGAGTTTTTCTTGAAAGCCCAGTTCTTGGTCGACTTTTGTCGCTGTTTTGAAGCTTTTGTACGACAGGATTGGAATCATACTCTCCTTCTATCCCTTGTCAACAGTGCGAAACGCGTTTCTCCGGATTCTGTACAGCACCTGTATGCATACATTATATACTTGGCTGGAATGTACTTTCAAGCTACAGGTTCTCTTGCGTCTGCTTTAGAAGCTTATACAATTCTACACTCACTTCTCCCTCCGTCTTCAGAACTATCTTTACTTTCGACTCTGAGTGTCGCGTCGATTTACCTCGGTCCACAATTAGACGATGCACAACAAGCGCGCATTTTATTACATGATATAACCCCGTTAATATCCTCGTGTCCCAACTCAAATATAAAACTAACACACTCTATTTTATCAACAACGTCCTCTCCTCTCACATCTCTGCAACCTCACCTTCCTCTCCTTTTACAATCAGCAACTTCCCTCGCAAACTCCCAACTCACAACCCAACTCCTCTACCTCTCCTCCCTCTTCCCACCTCGCCAAACAAGCACAGCAAAAGCATCTTTCAACTCTGCTAAATCGTCAAAATCTTTAGCATGGTGTTATGTTTCGGGAAAATTATTGGCAGATTTGTTACTGCTTGATGGCAAATTACTCGAGGCTGAGCAACAAGTGGAAATTAATCAGAAATTAGCTGTCGTTTATGAACATTTAGTCTCGCGAAAAAATGTTTTTTAGCGTTATATTTCTGGTTTAGTATTGGTAGTGAAGATTATGGGGCTGTTGTGTTTTTTTCGCTTTTTTGCTGGAAAAAATTTAAAAGTATCTAGAAAATTGCTAAATTTATGACTAATAATCGCTATTTAATCATAAACGCTTCATGCAGATTGTCAACTTTTTTCAGTTCCAAAAGAAGAAAAGCAAACCTCTTCCAAACTTAAAGTATAATGCTTCTTTTTTTCTTCAAAAGCATTGTCTACACCAAGAATTGAAGACTCATGACTTGCTGTATGATGTTATTTATTTCAGGAAGAGGTCCCGTTGTATTAAGTCAGACATAAAATGTATTCTAATCAAACGGTCAGTTCTTCTAAACGTAATTCTGCCTTGTTAATTTCTCTATTTATAGCAATCCTGTTACCTCGCTTTTTACAAAACCTGATTAATGTCAAATGACTCTCTCAATATTCCACATCTCATTAAAGCAACAAAAAAATTGGCAATTTAGTAGCTCGAATTACTGAATTTCGGCAGCTTCAGAATTGCACAAATGAGATACATCCACTATTGACAAAAATTTCGTGAAATTGTTCTGAGGTCTATGTATAATAAAAGTTTTTATTTTACCGCTTTGGACTTTGAGGTGAATGAATCTCGATTGTTCTGGTACTCTTTTCTTTTTCTTTTTCTCCTTGGAATTGTTAATGCCATCTAATTTTCCTTCACGAAGCCCAATCAAAACCGTAAAAACTATTATATAAGATCGTATCGTTTCACCCATCGTACCAATTTTCCAACGAGCCATTTCAGACCGAAGCTAAAAGTTTATTACTTTTTACGTTCACTGCCAAATGACGAGCAAGATCACAAGCTGCTGAAACTTAATGCTCTGAGGAAAGAGGAATTATCATCTTGAAGCAACAATCATCTTTAAGATACTGTAGTACAACTATGCAATTAAGCAGAAATTATCAAGTCGCTTTTTTTTCAGAAAAAATAACTAGTAAAAACAGTATCAGATATAACCGGTTAACAAAATACGTTATGTTGAAGAGAAAAGTAGATTTTGATTGGAGACAATGTAACGCTGGGTGATATATGGCGTTTACTTCGATTTTACTTTCTATTCTACTTTAACTACAAGTCAAATTGCTCTTTTTTGGGGTAGAAAGAAAAACGTAATTAAAAATCTCGAAATAAAATGTTTTGTATCTGTAAAGAAGAGCAGAAAAAAAAAAGAAAGCGGTTGTTTATTTTTTTTAAATTGTATTTTTGTAACTGGAGGAGTTACCAATTACGCGGAAAACCTCTTAAATGAGATATATAACAGCAGTTGCTAAAAATCTGTGAAGTCTATTACACTTGAAGTAGAATTTTGATAGTGTAGTTTTAGTATTTAACTAGTAGTTCTGAACTGTGATTTCTTTCGTAAATAGGCATTTAATTAGTTTATTTTTATCGTCTCGGCCAATCGTCTATTGATTTCTGAAAAATGGTTTTTTATTCATTAGGCATTTACATATACAACACTGGCTCGAAGACAAAAAGCAACTAGAATTTGACTACTCCACAAACTAAATCCATAATTTCAAATAATCAGACTATTAAATAAGAACAAAACAAAAATTACAAAAGAAAATTGACGGCAGGAGTAGTGCTAATATCTTGGGAATTTGAAACAGAAAGAATTTTAAAAGACTGATAACGAAGCTAGGAACAGAAGTTGACACTTACGAAATTAGTCTTCAAAAGGTAGCTTTTAGAAAACAGGAGTCTTGAGAGATAAACAAGGATATGGAAAAAGTTGAAACTGTTCAATTGATGATCTACAAATAAACCAGACAAGTTCCACCCTTTTATAGACAAACTTCACAACATTCACAAATCAAATACAAAAATCTAGAACCAATTACAAATCACATACTTTTAGTCTTTTTGTTAAACCCATTTAAATCCACAAGTTAAATCCTTAAACATAAACATCCACTATATAGATCATACGATTTAATTATAAATCACACTATAGATCAATTTGAATCAACCGGATTAGGTTAAAACATCATTTCAAGCTAATTCAATTTAAAGGTTGACGGAAGCGGCAATAGGAGGACGGAAACGGCAAACTCATAACAAAGAGTCCAACACAATCACCAGAACTTTAACAACTAGGACCAGACTCAAGGAAACCCGCGGTTCCCCGTCCGATCAACACTTGCTAAACCCTTGAAGGCCCTCTTAGTACCGCGGTGGGAGAGCACACCGGAATCGTAGGTTCTAGTTTGTATTTTTGCGGGTTTGTGAGTGAAGAGATAGATAGGTTAGGTGGGGAACCAGTAGCTAGAACTACATCTTGACAAATTTACGGGTATTGTTGTCCTTCGGGGAAATGATTCCTTCAGGCAAGTATCCCTACCTCTTGACTTTGCTGCAGAAATCACAGATGTTGAGGCTTATGCTGTTGAACAAGCAGCGACTATAGTGGACACTGGGGGATTTAAAAGCCAGACTATCCGGCTCTGCAGCAACAACCTTGGGATTATTCAAGATTGACAAATCGCTATGCTAAACACAACTCTTCGGAGCACCGCATTCAGAACACTTTGGAGATACTACGGCGATGGACTGACGACGAGCACATCAATGTTTATGTTCTTTGGGTTCCGGGGCACTCAGATATTCCTG
>JAJLWK010000098.1:0-30866 GCA_030570675.1 Myxozyma neglecta | reverse complement strand
GCTGGTGTCGCTATTACCATTGTCGATGTCCTCATCGTCCTTCTTGCATACCGACCAAATGGCTCTCTCAAGGGTCTCCGATGGTTTGAGCAAGGTGTAGCTCTACTCGTTTTGGCGGTCGTCATTTGTTTCTGTATCGAGCTCAGCCATATCACTGCTTCTGTCGGTCAGGTTTTCAAAGGTTACCTGCCTTCCAAGACTGTCGTCTCTAGCGAGGGTCTTTACGCTTCTTGCGGTATTCTTGGCGCTACTGTCATGCCTCACAGTCTTTACCTTGGCTCTGGTCTTATTCAACCTCGTCTTCGCGACTACGATATTTCGCAAGGAAACTATAGCGAACTCGCTGATTATGAGGATGAGAACCAACTTCCCAACTACCGCCCATCATTGGCTGCAATTAAGCATTCCTTGAAATACTCTCTCATCGAGCAGGCCGTTGCATTATTCACATTCGCTCTCTTCGTTAACTCTGCTATTCTTATCGTCGCTGGTGCAACTCTTTATGGTACCCCTGGCGCTGAGGATGCTGATTTGTTTTCAATTTACAACATGCTTTCAACCCATCTCAACAAAGCCGCTGGAACTGTTTTTGCTCTTGCATTGCTTTTCTCTGGTCAGTCTGCCGGTATTGTTTGTACTCTTGCTGGACAAATGGTTTCTGAGGGATTTTTGCAATGGTCTCTTCGTCCATGGCTCAGACGTTTGATTACTCGTGGAATCGCTATTGTTCCTTGCATTGTAGTTGCCGCTGCTGTTGGTCGTGAAGGTCTCAATGTCGTGCTTAACCTTTCTCAGGTTATCCTCTCAATTCTTCTTCCTTTCGTCACTGCTCCGTTGATTTACTTCACTTGCCGCAAGCAATTCATGCAAGTTCCTGTTGGAGTTCCTACTGTCACTTATAACGAGAACGACGAGCAAACTTCTATCGACGCTGAGCAGCGGCCTGTAGCTACCGTTGACATGTCGAATAATATCATTAACTCAATCTTGGGTTTTCTTATCTGGCTTTTCATTGCTGGTCTTAACATGTAAGTTAAATTCAACGCTTTATTCTGAACTCTACTAACTTTCGTCTTAGCTATCTTATTGCTATGTTGGGAACTGGCGACGCTGCCATTTCATAAATCATTTTCACACGGCATTTTACATTTGTGTTTTGAGCGTTTTTTTTTTTCTAGAATATTTTTTTTCTAGAATACATTTTGGGTTGATAATAGAGTTCCAATTTTTTTAATATTAATTTTAGAACAGTGTTGTGGTATGGTTTTGTGATTTGTTTGTGAAATCGGGTGAATTTCTCGGTAAGAGTCACTATAATGATTTATTCATAGTAGAAATATACATATATATACAGTTAATTATTATCTTTTTTGAAGGATTAGTTTTTCTTTCTCCGTTTTTTGCCACGTTTTCTAGTCTTTTGCTTATTTGTTTGTATGATCTCTCCATTTTGATCTTTATCAACTACTTTTTGATCATTGCTGAATGTATCAAACTGTCGTTTCTTTGGACCTGAAGTTTGTTGACTTTTGTCGTCATTATTAACAAAATCATCTTTTCCGTCTTCACTACTCATAGATTCATCTTGATGATCCTCAATTTGTTTCAACACCGGAAATCGAGGTTTCCAATCATGAGTCAAATTAACTTGTTCAAACGGAAACGGGGGAATATCGAGTTCTTCTGCAGTAGGTCCAGCTACTTCGATTGATTCTGCTAGCATCTGCATGTGTGTTCTTTGAGTAGGTTGAATTGATACTTGTGAAGGTAATGGTGAGGTCGTAGTAGATTCGTCGCTGGTTGTGGCTGTATTTTTATCGTTCTGTATATCTGGTTCGTCGGAAGAATCGTTATCATCTGAGCTTTCACTTTCCTCATCAGTTTCACTTTTCTCTTCGCTTTCTACTTTCTCTTCATCTTTGCTTTCTATTTTCTCTTCGTCTTCGTCTTCATCTTCGCTTTCTATTTTCTCTTCGTCTTCGTCTTCATCTTCGCTTTTCTCTTCATTTTCACTAGTACTCTCTTCGTCAGAACTCTCAACGTCAGATTCATTCGTTTCTTTTTTATCATTAGACAATTCGACTTTACTATTATCCTCAGATTTTCCGGAAACAGCTGTCTTCAAAAGTGAAACCATTCGACTCAGATAGCTTCTTTGTCCATCAGCCTCGTCAGATGCTGATTGTGAAGTTGTAGGAGTATTTTCAGCATCAGATTCACTAGATTCGTCTGCAATGTCTTCGTTGTCGATATCGTCGTCGTCGTCCTTACCATTTTCGCTACCAGCGTCATCGTCGTCGGAATCTTCGTCATCAACAGGTAAAGCAGCGACTTGAGCAAGTAGTTTTGCCCTTCTCTCTTCAAGTAGTTTTGCCTCATCGTCATCCCCATCCTTTTCAACAACCTCAACACTTTCACCACTCGTACCAAGAATTCCCTTTTCAGCTAATTCCCTTTGCCGCTGTTTCGCTTTTTTCCTTCGTAAATTCCGTGCTTTTGTAGTCGATGATCCTGCGTATGGAATATTTGTGCTTGTGCTAGCATTTTTTGATGGTGTCGGCGTGGGTGATGGTGATTGCGATTGCGATTGCGATGTAGAGTCTTGTTGTATATGCTTGATGTTTGGTGTGCTTGTACTATTTATTCGTTAGAGTATGTGGTTATTGAGACAAGAAAAACATACGCTATAGGCAATCTAGGTTCTTTCTCTTCAGGGGTATTCGAATCTTTCAATAGTCGTCGTTCTTCAGATGATGGTAATTTCGATAACTTTGCAGCAGTCAACTGACTAACATCTGCAATTTTCTCAATCCTAAGCAGCTCATTAACAATAACCCCAAAAATTCGTGGGAATAAAGACATACGTAATAGTCTCACCATCATTAAAAACCGACGCAACTTCATTCCACAATAAATACTCAAATCCATCCAAACTATAACATTTATAATCATCAATATCAAACTTCACTCCTTCGTTATCACTACCATTTCCAACGTTACTCAAATTAAAAAATCTTGGAAAATTCTCGTGAACAAGGTGAAGAAAATCGATTATTAACGGCGTGTGCGATAAATATTCTGAATCAAACTGCCATATTACTTTGTATGTTGAACATCCTAATGTCTGTTCTGCGGCGTCGTTTCGCAGAATGAGATTTACTCGCATTTTTTCTCCTTTTTGATAAGAGAATAAAGATCACCGCTATGATTCCATGAGAATACGTATCAGAAGATCAATAGCTGATCAAAAGCAGTTTTAAATTCTTGAAGCACAGCAGAAAATAAAGTTTAAAAAAAGTGGAGTTTATTCAATGCAATTCTGTGAGATGTGGATACAGACCGGGTAAACAAAAGCACGTGATATCGGAGAAGATCGGGAGAGTTGAGCAAGTATCGGAAGAAGAGCAGGACTTTATACAGTTGTGATTTGTTTGTGATTTGTTGTGACTGTTTGTGTAGGGTTAGGGTTGGCGTGTAGGGTGGAGCGTGTAGGGTGGAGCGTGGTTGAGAAGTCCTCCCGGAAGTCGAAAAGTTTTTGGAATTCATTCGTATTTTTGAAAGTATCTACAGTCTACGTAGTTATACCACCGAGTCCGAGATTCTGTCAGCCGAAGCTTGAAGAATAGACTCCGTTCTTAACATTATATCTGATGAAGCGTGGGCACATTGAATTTACTGTGCTTTGTTGAACTTAGGTTTCCGAAAGAAAGTCGACGATTTTAAAGATCTCTTTTACTGCAAAGAATATGATTTCTATAGATCACAAGTCCTCTTAGTCGCTAAAGAATGAGACGCTAAGTTTAATCGCAACTCATCAAATGACAAAACTAAACAAGAGTCTGGGGATCCAACGCGATATCAAGTTTCTCGAGACAATTCCCACGTTTATAATTATCAAACTTGTTTTATGACTGATATATACATCTGATGTGAAGCTATTTCTATATCCATGTCTTAATTTTGCCGATGTGAGACTTTGATGCGGATAAACACATACAATGTGATAATTTTATCATTATTAAAAGATAAGAAATAGATACTCTAACAAGCTCATTGATCGTCATATCTACTTTTAGTTCTACTCTCATATCGATAAACGGTGAAAATGACAAAATATGCTACTCTAAATCAGCTGCTTGAAATCGTTTCTCTAGACTCTCTAGTCATCATTCCTATAGAATATTTGCAACTGACTGACAAGCGGACTTACAAATCCTTCTATCATAAGTCACGTCAAAAAAAGCTTCAACTGTTACCGAAACTGTGATGTCAAAACAACGAATTAGTTCTGATTTTACTGATTGAATGTTTGAAAAGAAAAATTGTCAAACTTTATCTACCTACAGTATTTGTATCTTTAGTGCGCAAGTAATTTATGAATTGAAAAAGAAATGTGTTTGTAATAAACAACACCAATCACTCTTCAAAATATTTCCATTGAATTCTAGACAGACCAGCATTGCAGCATATCAACAGAAGTGATCATTAGCATGCAGTGTCGAGAGATACAAAAAAAAGTAGTGATTTAATAGTATTATGTTACTAATGTGATAGTAAGCGATGTAGTATTTGAGTATAAGTAGTATCAATTATATTCAAAGAAGTTGAGATCTTATGTCACCAAATACTGTGCAGACTTGGAGTATAGCAACATCTAAGACCCTTGGTCTGTCAAGATATCACTTGTCTGTTAGCCATTCATCAACTCAGGGTTAAGCCGCTAAACACATGCTTTAACAGAAACAACGGCATACTCCACCTCACAACCATAAAGACTCACAATTTAAACATGCATCCTGGGATCATGACAGCGTTGACACTAATACTATCATGTGCAAACCCAAAACCTTTAAAAAGAAACCCTCCCCAATAAACTTGGATCCGTGAGGATCAATGAGAAGGATACTGACCTCTCTTCAGGTCATCATCGAGCTCGCGCAGTATGTTAAAATAACCAACAACAAATAAACGGTTCTTGCTCAACATTTACAATATAAGAAGTTGAAATAAAGAACACAAAGGCAGACTAGTGAGAAGGATTGTGTGGAGTTTGAAAGTCTATTCACACTTTTCTTGAAGGAAACCTCATTGTTCAGCTAAGGGGCCTAGACTAATATATGGCCGCTTGATAAAAAAACAACCCTCACATTATTCAACTATTCAGTTCAGTGAACCATATGCTAATGTAGTCCAGGTCAGGCGAGATCATTACGAAGTACTATCAGATTCCCCAAATGAACCACTCGCAAACGATAATACTTCTGGTAGGTCTTTATGAAAATATAGTGCTTTTCTAGCTCTAGTTGGAAATATTCCAGTCATTAAATTAGCGTACATATTCACAATGCACAAGATCTATCATAGTCACAAAAAAATTCTTATTATATTATATTTACTATTTTCCCTTCTACTCTATCGCACAGCGACATTAAACTCAGCCTTCCTTTTTTTCTACCACCGTCACTTAAAAAGCAATGTGCAGAGGCGAACGTGGGGAAAGACCCTTGTAAGCAGTAATGGTCTTCTCAGCACGCTCAGCAATACCCTCAGGAGTGAAGCCGAACTTCTTGTAGACCTGCAAGTAAGGACCGGAAGCACCAAAAGTGTTGATTCCGAACTGCTCGTGCGAGTACTTTTGCCATCCAAGGGTGGTCATGACCTCAACGGACATAATGGGGTGTCCGTCAGGGAAGACAGCGAGCTTGTACTCGCTGCTCTGATGGTCGAAAGTAAACCAGTCAGGGAGCGAAACAAGTCTAGTCTTGTAGCCCTTAGACTCGAGGATCTTAGTTGCGTCAAGCGAAAGGCCGACCTCAGAACCAGTGGAAACAAGGGTGATGTCGGCGTCAGCGTTCTCCTTCAAAACGTACCCTCCCTTGGAAGCCTTCTCAATCGACGAACCCTCAAGCTGGGGAAGGTTCTGGCGAGAAAGAGCAAGGATGGAAGGAGTGTGCTTAGAGGACAAAGCCTTGTAGTAAGCGGCAGAGCACTCGTTTCCGTCAGCAGGACGCCAGACCATCATGTTGGGAGTAGCACGGAAGTGAGCAAGAGTCTCAATAGGCTGATGGGTGGGACCATCCTCACCAAGACCAATGGAGTCGTGAGTAGCAACCCAGATAACTGGAACCTCAGACAAGGCAGAAAGACGGACGGCACCAGCAGCGTATGAAACGAAGTTCAAGAAAGTACCACCGAAAGGAATCAATCCACCGTAGGCGGCAAGACCGTTCATCATAGCACCCATACCGTGCTCACGGACACCATATCGGACATATCGGCCAGAGTAGTCACCGAATCCAGACGAAGGAGGCTGGAAGTCAACAGCGCTCTTCCAGCGAGTGTAGTTGGAACCAGTCAAATCAGCGGAACCACCAATGAGCTGAGGAATAACATCGCAGACAGCGTTGAGAACAGTCTCGGAAAGCTTACGCGAGGCAATGGCAGGGTCAGCAGTGGTGTAGACAGGGAGAGCTTTCTCCCATCCCTCAGGAAGCTTGCCCTCGATACGGTTCTTGAGGTCAGCAGCGAGCTCAGGGTACTCAGTAGCGTACTTCTCGAAGAGCTGGTTCCAGGCCTCCTCAGCCGCAGCACCGGCCGAAGCAGTTTGGGCGCAGAGGTCGTAAACCTCCTGAGGAACGACAAAAGACTCGTTGGGGTCGAAGCCGAAAAGCTCCTTAACGTGGGCGGCGTCATCCTTCTTCAAAGGATTACCGTGAACACCGTGAGTACCCTGGAGCTTGGATCCGAAACCAATGGTGGTGGTAACCTTGATGATGGTGGGTTTGTCCTTGCAAGCCTTGGCCTCCTCGATAGCGGCGGCAATTCCAGCGAGGTCATGGTCACCATCCTTGACCCAAAGAGTCTGCCAGCCGTAGGCCTCGTACTTCTTAAGGACATCCTCAGTGAGAGCCTGAGCAGTGTCACCGTCGATGGAAATATGGTTGTCATCGTAGAAGACAATGAGGTTACCAAGCTTCAAATGTCCAGCAGCAGAGCAAGCCTCAGAGGCAACACCCTCCATAACGCAACCGTCACCCATGATGGAGTAAGTGTAGTTGGTAAAGAGCTCGTAACCAGGCTTGTTGAAGCGTGCGGCATAGTGAGCCTGGCCCATGGCGAGACCGACAGCGTTGGAAACACCCTGTCCAAGAGGACCAGTGGTGACTTCAACACCGGGAGTATCAGCAGCCTCGGGGTGACCGGGGGTCTTCGATCCAAGCTGTCTGAAGTTCTTGAGGTCATCCATGGAGAGATTGTATCCGTAAAGGTGGAGGATGGCATAGAGGAGCATGCAGCCATGACCGTTACTGGAATTCATCAGCTTTGCTGTCCAGCAACAATCAACAGTATCGTTAGCTTACGAAAGAACAAATCGGTCTCTGTTGAAAAACTTGGGGTTCTTGGGGTTGAAAGTCATGAACTTGTTGTAGAGAACATGAGCGATGGGAGCACATCCCATGGGCGCTAAAACAAGTCAGAAATGGATCACACCTCGAAAAACAGACAAGAATCATACCACCCGGGTGACCGGAGTTGGCCTTGATAGTAGCATCAACCTATATTGCAATTGAGCTATTAGCCAGAGATCTTCAAATGGAAAACCTGTAAAAGCTGCCACGCGGGGTGAGAGCTAGACATGCGCCGCAGGAACGCCTAGAATGAGCAGGAAATAAAACGTACAGCGAGAAGACGGATGGTGTTGACGGCCAAAGTATCAACCTTATCAAATGAAGGAGACATTGTGCAAAATATATAGCCTTGAGGAGCTGAGGAAGAGAAGAGAGAACGAGGGGGAGGACAAAAAGTAGAGCAGACCAGAGAGAAGAAGAAAGACTGCACAGGCACACACGGGCTGGTGACGCCCGGCGGCGTGAGTGCGGCATAATTCAGCGTTTACGGCATAAATGCGGGTTTTATTGGCGCACAGGCGGGCGGAATGGCTCCGTGCCTGGATTGAAGCATTACAATGCAGGCTGAATTGATTGATATTCAGAGCCACGGGAAACTTGATTTGATACGATAAACCAGGGTGTTGAGCACGTAGCGTTCACGACTGAGTTCAAGACTTGATTCTATTTTACGAATAATTATCAACAGGTAATTGATGCTGAAAAAGTTGTATCAGTATAATACTCAAGCAGGAAAACTCATCGAGAAAAAAAATGACAGCTTAAAAGAAATTTGCGACCTTTCTCCGGGAAAACCGGGAATATCGCCGCGGAAGCCGCTGCAGAAGCAGACGAAGAGAACGAGCTCATCCATCTTGAAAGCGTGTGTGCTGTGACTTCAGAAACGCGTCGACGTTACATGTCAGACGTAATAATAGTGATGCGATAGCTGCGCTGAGAAAGTGTGGGGAGGGACGCCGCACTGAAGTCAAGTCCTCTCGTTAAGCCGGATCAAAAAATATACGCGACGAACATCGCGAAGAGAGCAAGTGATTGGAACTATGTAACCTTCTTGGTAAGTCTCAAAACGCAGATATCCTTGCAAGAGCTGCACCGCATCGAGCTGAACCGATAAAATAGGTTTAAACGCGCCTTTTCGAAAGGCGGACTTTTTTCTTTTTAGCACAGGACAAGAACTAGTTGAACCGGAATAGGTAGGAGCAATTATACGCGACACAATTGTCGTCGCTCGATCTGGAGTGAAATCCACATCTTTTGCAGCTAAACAGTTAGTATTTACAATGATATGTCTGAGGTTGGCGCTCGGAATGTGTCTTGCATTTGTACTATCGAGGTCCCTGTCTAGAGTACCTTGCACAGCTGCTGAATGCGACGATAGGCAAGAGGTCGGCAGGGGTGGCACTATAGTAGAGCAAATTAGGAGTGGTCGGACATATTAGATACTAACGTATAATCAAGACTTAAAATTTGTGTAGGTCTGCTGCCAATTAACCTTTGCATATTGCATTCAGATTAATTGAAAAATGGAGTGCAGGTTGATATAAGCAAGCATGGATACGATATTGGCGCTCGGACTCGCGAGCTTATCTGCCTGAATCGGTGCAGGTGATGAGCCTTGATGCAAGCACATCGCCCACTGTAGCGTTAATGACTAGCGAAAAGAGAGGGGAAAAGGTGAACGGCTGATGCCGATGTGTGCTATATAGCAATAATTGCAATAATAACTGTTGCGTAGTCTGGAAAGAGACGTTTCTAGCAATCGAATAAAAATAAAAACCTAGAGTGTGCGGGCTGCATGTATGCGAATGCAGTGTTGCTGCAAAGCACAGACTTCAGTTCACCGTGAGTCTGCAGCCAGTAAAAGTCTGTAGATCTCGAACATCCATCACCAAGTAGTTATCATGTAAGCAATTCATACCGGAGTTGACGGCCATAATTATGATGTCGCTAAGAAGGATTGTTCGATTGCCATCACGATCATAAACGAAGATAGGATGTGGAAATGGGGCCGTCTCGGCATCGGTAGAGGCTGCGGCTTTTCTTGCGGCGTTAAGGTGGCGGTTTTTGCCGTTGTCGCTGACAACGACGACGACACGACAATGTGGTCAGTATTTTCTTTTTACTCAAGAGTGATTCAGAAGCGTTAAGAGACTCAACTCACATAATTTCAGGCATTCTTGTTTCAAATAAAATAACGAGCAGTAGCGCAAACTGAGTATCAAACAGAAATTCGGATTGGGCGTCATCACTTCAAACTCCAAAAAAATCATACTAACCCGATTCTAAGAGGCGTTTTCCCTCTTTTCTTTTTTTGTTTGCTTCGTCGTTTGAGTTTGCGCTTTACGACGGTGCACAATGATAATATGATTGTTGCTGCCGTTTACCACCTCCACGCCTCTAAACAGCCGAGACTCTTTACTATTTACTTCAGGAGCCTAGAGATAAGCTGGATTCTAATTTCTTGCCAACAAGTTGAAGTTTTTTTGTGTCGATTTTGTTATTCTGCGTCTTGACTTGTGCAGTCTGCGTCCCTATTTAATTCATGCAAAGAAAGTGACCTAAGAATCACGACGAAACACTAGTCTCAGAAGAAGTCCACCTCGAGGTTTGGGGTTGAGCGATCCTACGAATCCAACACTGCGGTCCGCTATTTCCTTTTGCCACGCGACTGCCACGCGCGTTCGCACAAGCAGCAACCGATCAAACACCAAGCGTAGCGGAATTTCTGAGCTTGCTCGTCGTACCTTCCGATGAACTTACAGCTTGCTAAAAGATCATGGACTGTCAAGGCAAGACTGCCATTTCCGTCTTAAATTGAATTTGCTCCATTTCCGTTTTAGTCTACTGTTCGCACGCATCTCGTTTTCACCGTTTAATCGTAAAAAGCGTGTTCGGTAAGTGCATGTGTTCGCTCAGCACTTAAGTGTGTAGCTGTGCATAAAATGAAAGTTCGTGCGCAAAGGCGTGCGCAGAGGCGTGTGCAGCGCATCTGCAGTTGATCTGTAATTTCACAGATTTGTCGCCTGTAGCAACTCAAACGGATAAACTAACTGAATCCTTTTGCTGTATCCTGCAACCTTTGCATATGCATCTTTTCTTGCTTTTCTGCACAAGGATCGAGTAACACTTGGTACCTACCAAAAGAGGAGTTTGTTACCTTGTCATCACCTGTCTGTCATCGCACTGCCATTGATAAACGTCTGTTCGCGATTGTTCATTTGAAAAAATATGCGGTATTCTCATAAGCTTTTAGTCGACTAATTTCAAGTTGCTGCTGTGCAAAGAAAGCTGAAATTATTTGATGGTGCACGTCTGCATCAAGGCATCCGCTATGACTACATTGAACAAATCAATATTCTTCACTCTTATTGAAGACATGAATCCAACAACTCGGCGCGCTAACACAAACTCTCTTTTTATCGTAATAGCGAAACGTTCTATCATATTTATTCTTCTCAATTTATTTTATCTTTTTTGTTTTTGGTATAAACTGCTTTACTTTGTAAAAAATTTTGAAACTCTTAACAAAAAAGTTAAAAAAAGAAAAATCTGATCACGAAACAGTGGACCTAATTAGATATCTTACACTATCGTTTACGACTCCACCTCAAAAACTGGCTAAAACTTCTCCAATCATTTCTTCAAACCAAACTCTTAGCCTAACTCTTCCATCCATGTCTCGCTTTATCTTTTTTTTTTCCTAATGTCTTGTCGCTATTCCGATTTTAAAAGTTCAAGTAAACTGTCTGAGTACCACACGCCAAATTTTTGAAAAGAGGCAGACCGGCCTCATTCTCGCAAGTAAAATATTGGTTTTACTCTTTTACTCCGTCATTCGACACATTTATCAGACAGATTCGTCAGATAATAATCCAACTTCGAGTCTGATCTTTGATTGTGTCATATCATTCTCATTTCAACTCTTCTAATTTTGGTTTTCTTCATACACTAAACTTTACACTCAAAAATTGACTTAATTAAATTGCTCTAAATTTATTAGCTGCCAAACAATTGATCCGGTGCTAAATGAATAATCTACAAATCCTTAAAGTGAATATAATAAATCAATGAGCTTACCACCACCTTCGATCATCGAACTTGTTCAGAGGTTTCTAATCAAAAATCTTTATGACATTATCTTTCTAAATATTGAAAACATTGTGAAGTAAAACTTAACAAAGCTGAAAGCTCTAGTGTATCAACCAGAGCCTGAAGCCACAAAATATCATAAGCTCTAACGCCGCTAAAACTGAAGACACTAAAGACATACAAACACTTAAAACGAAACTTGCGCCGTCGCGTAAGATTTCAATAGTCTGGGGCCGCAGAAAACCTCACATCACATTACGTCACAATCCAACACGCCGGATTCAAATCTTCTTCAATATTCACATTCGCGCCAAACCCCCAAGTAACAAGAGAGCTATTGAATATTTCTTCTTGTCCCAGCTTTAGTTTGCGCCGCTTCATGCCTTCTTAGCTCTTCTGGCACTTTACTTAATGGAGATTTGCTCAGCATTTGTCGCAGTTCGTAGAAAGTTTCCGAATCTTCGTTTGAAAGGAACGTTATTGCAACTCCAGATTTACCTGCACGACCTGTACGACCGATTCTATGGGTATATGCCTCAATAGATTTGGCCATATTGTAGTTCAGAACTAAAGTCACATCGGGGACATCAATTCCTCGCCCTGCAACATCAGTAGCAACAAGTGCGTCTGCATTTTGATCTCGCAATGCCTGTAGTGCCGCCTCGCGCTGTTCTTGTGATTTGCTGCCATGTAACGTAACTGCCTTCCACCCCATAGAATTTAATTGTCGAGCAATGGCATCACAATCACGTTTCAAATTAACAAACACAATTATCGGAGCTGCAAACTCTCCTGATTCAAGAATTTCGGTCATTCTTCTTCGTCGTCGTTCGTCAGATGCAACAAACTCTACCCGCTGCTCAACTGTGGCCACAGCTTGACCAGCATTTCCAATTATTACTGTAGCCGGTCTTCGTAAATATTGTCGAGCAATTCGTTCAATTGCTGGTGGCATAGTCGCTGTATACATCATAGTTTGACGATATCTCTCCTTGCCCCCTAAAAATGTAGACATTTTTTGGGTATTTTCCGCTTCCTCACTATCCGGCTTAACGTTTGTCACCGGTAATGACTCCAGAATTTTATTTACTTGCTCTTCGAAACCGAGGTCGACCATTCGATCTGCTTCATCCATAATAACGTAACAACATTGACTTAACACTAGCACTCTTCTTTCAAGACAGTCAACAAGTCTACCTGGCGTCGCGATCACAATTTCTGCACCTTGTTGCATATTTAACGACTGTTCAGCGTGCGTATGACCACCTACAATTGACACACAGGAAAAACCAAGCGGCTCACAGAATTTTTTAGTTTCACGTTCAATTTGTTGAGCAAGTTCTCGAGTTGGAGCAAGCACAATCGCATACGGTCCATCCGCTTTTGTTCGCTCATTCAACGCAGGAAGTTCAATAATATACGAAAGTAGCGGGAGTACGAAACTTGCAGTTTTTCCACTTCCGGTTTCTGCTACTCCAATTATATCTCGACATGATAAAGCAATCGGAATCGCAGCTCTTTGAATAGCAGACGGTTCATCATATCCAACTTGTTTAATAATTCGTAACAACGCAGAGGGCAGCCCAGACTCGTCCCAACTGCGCATAGGATTAGGCAAGGCACCACCCTTTGTGGCAATATTAAAATCTTCTTTAAAAATTCGCCAATCACGTTCCTTCATTTTCTCCAGTGGTTTCTCCGACCAATGCAAAGTATCGTAGTCCGCGTCAGCACCTGCACTCTTCCTTGCTAATTCGCGTAGCTCAGCTTCTCGTCGGGCCGTCTCAGCTGCTGATGCATTTTTACTCACTCCTACGCCTGCTGTGTATATTGGATCAAGATCTGCTGAAGTATCATCGGATGTATTCCATTCAAACGTGAATCTTCGGTCCGATGTCATTAATCGTTTTTTGGGTTTCCGCGGTGCTTCAGTTTGTTCACCCATATACCGTTCTCTTAGTAGTTTTGTAGCAGGATCTAAATCCTCTGGTGTTCTCTTCTTAAATGCCGACGCTGATGAAGACACTGTGGAAGACGACGAAGACGAAGACGACGATGCGACTGTAGAGCTCGAGGTATTCACAGAAGATGATTCTTTCGCCATTTTTTCTTTCGCCAACCGTTCTCTTTCTTTTTTAGACAGAAATCTAGGCTAAATCACACAGTTAGCAAAACAGCTCAATAAAGAGAATTGAAAGATTCGACAAAAATAAGTACCTTTGCTAAAGCAGCTTCCTGTTGCTGCTTCGCACGCTCAATTTCTGCCAAAGACAACGGCTCTTTTCTAGATCCTATTCTTGACATTTTTAAAAACTTAACTATCTATTTATGTGCTTCCGATTATAATAATACAGACTTGTAGAACAAGTAGCTTCTTGCTCACTATTTACCGCAGACCACGCGGCTGGGAGGTTTTTCGACATCACGTGATAAAAAAACAAAAATGAAAAACATTAAAGCTCTGGCAAAAAAGCAAAGTATTGAGGATTGGATGAATTTGGCAGATTGTTTGGTTTCACATATTTTGATAAGAAAAAAGGGCTTAAAACTGTTATAGCGATTGGGAAATTTTTTTGAAATTCGTGTATATATCAACATCAGGTCATTTGTTTGGGACTACAGACTTCAAGCTCGAATCAGGCCGAATAGAAACGATGCAGAGTAACGGGACTCAGAACACCATCGAGATGCTTCACAGCTTTCTTTTGAGCAGATTTGATCCGGCAAATAAGCTTTTAGTCTTGCGGGAGCTATTTTCAGATCCATATTTAATACAGAATGGACTCCTTGCACAAGACAGCACAAGGTCAAAAATGTTTCCGGCGCTGATGAAAGTTGCGTCAATGAAGCTGGCCGAAGTTGAAACTGTGGATCTGTCAAGAAATAACATTCGAGATTTATCTGCTGTTACAACTTTAGCACAAACATATCCCAGATTAAAAAATCTTTCACTGGCTGAAAACGGTATTGATCAATGGAGGCATCTCGACGTTTGGCGACAAAAGTTCCGTGAATTGAACGAGCTAGTTTTATCTGGAAACCCAGTCACACAGCTTCCAAACTACAGAGCTGAAATATTGCGGAGATTTCCATCACTGAAAATGTTAGACGGCGAGCCTATTGGCGGCATGGTCTTACCAGATATACCGAGGGGAAGACAATCTACCCCCAATCCGTTTCAAGCAAATATAACAAAATTGCCTGTCAGCACAAAACCGGGATTTTTTGAAACACAGGAAATACAAAGCATAGCCATGGACTTTCTTGGAACGTACGTCACTGCTGCTAAGCACCACTTGCGTCTTATATCAACTCAGACTGACGCAACAAATGTAGATTCTTACGAGTTTACGACACCGACCGGACACAACTAGCACCTTTATACGATGACCTATCGATGTTCTCAATGTCCTTGAACACAGGAGTGCCTCGAGAAGTTGGCGTACGTGGCAAAACACCGTACGCGAATGTAATGCAAGGCAACAGTCAAAATCTGAGCGCCTACATTCCACTATCGCGCAACTTGGCGCGAATTCATGCAAATCAAAAACGGGAAGCACGTTTGGCGGTCGGACCTGTTCAGATTCTCGAGCTACTCAAAAAACTACCGGCGACTCAACACGATCTCAGCTCACCTTTAGCTTTCGCTGTTGACGCATGGTCGCTACACAGTGTCCGAGCACAGGGCGATACCGGCATCATGCTTCTAGTACATGGAGAGTTCGATGAAGGCGTTGTCTCGCCACCTCGGGCACCCGGTCAGCATGCTCAAAAACCACTCAAGCGCAGCTTTGATCGGTCAATCCTGCTGCTTCCAAACCCGGCGACGGGAGGTATGCTTGTCGCAAGCGACTCTTTGACTATTCGGGCTTGGTCTGGCGCAAGGGCATGGGCACCACCGACACTGTAGCACCTCCCAAACACGGGAGCGTGTAAATACCATTAGAAGTACATAAAATACCTTAATTAATTGATATTAATGAATCCATCAGTCGATCGAGCAATGCAGTGAGATCATAATAGTTTAGCGCACTAAGAAGATAAACGATACTGAAGCGGAGTGGCCGCACCAAGGCAGGTAACAGGCTTAGTTTGAGGTAACTAACGGTGTGGAGAAAAATTAAGTAGGCATTACACGTGGCCTCGGTTGGTACTGGCGCAGGGGCGTGCGGCGTGCGATGCCCTGACACGGATTTGTGTCGACACAGCGGCCGGCTCGCAGCGACTCGGCCCGGACTGAACTGAATAAGAATCCGAGCTCGCGCTCTCAGATCATGAATGGTCTCTCCTGTTTGTTAAATTGCGGGTGTTTCGTCGTCCTGAGTTTTGATTTTTCTTGTTTGTTTGTCTTCGTTAGTCTTTTCTTGTTGCGCTGTGCTGCCAACGATGCCACTCATTGATCTTGCCGCTCCTTTGTGCCCGTGAGTGGACCAAGTGTGCTTTTATGTTGCCTCATGACCTCAGACTGACTTGAATTATTCTGCAGACAATTCTGTATTGCCTCTGCAACCGCAATCACTGAACACCGCGACTCGTTCGCCACTTATGCTTCCTATGCTTCCTATGCACTGCTCGACAGTGCTTTCTGCGATCCAAAGACATTACTGCTTCCTTCAGCATATCTTTCCTCTGCATTCCCGACTGCCTCACGCATCAGCAGCATTGATTCGGAGACTGAGCTCAATGCAGGCATTGAGGACGAGCATGTTATCCAGAAAAAGCACAATGGTCAAACACAGCGCATCATTGATTGTGATCCCAGACCTGAAATTGGCGTCAGCCCTCTCGTGCTCTTCCAGTCGTCCCTAACTATCCCGCGCTCTTCGTATCAGGCGCCTGAATCACACTCTACTTTTCAAACGCTGGATTCTGATTCCGACACCAGCACAAACCCTCTTGCTTTAAGTCCAGCGTCTACCACGGATTCATTTTATGCATGCATGGATACCAGCAGTCACGGCTTTGACTATGGATCTCACTCTGTCTGCTCATCTCCCGATATGTCTGCTATTGCTCCGACTTCTGCTGCTATGCTAGCTTCAGCTTCAGCACCTCCGTCGTATGATCTTCCTTCCCCTTCGAGACCAGAACCTCGTATGCCCACATATGTGCAGCGACGAGGAAGAAAGCCTAGTTTAATTGAGGATCCCAGCAAGACATTCGTTTGTGCTCATTGTTCACGTCGATTCAGGAGACACGAGCATCTTAAGCGGCATTTTCGCAGTTTACACACACGCGAGAAGCCATTCCGTTGTGAAGAATGCTTTAAGTCATTCTCTCGCTCGGACAATTTGACGCAGCATCTTCGCACTCACTTTAGGGGTTCTAAGTCCAGCTGTGATATTTCAGCTTACGATGAGCTGCCAAGTTTTGATGAATTATCTGAAACTGCTTCAGTTGATGAACCTCGTACGCCTCACAGACCAATCAGAAGGATACGACGAGCTGTGACAAATTAGGTTGATTTTTTGTTAAGCCCTTTTTTTTTTTTCCATCGTAACCAACTATATTTCACTCTTTTGCGAAAAGATGTATGTTCGGATAATATGTTTTTAGTACTCGGCTGTCGTCGTTAGTGTTTGGAGTTTTCTGGCTGCATGTAGATTTTTATTTTATGTGATTTTCTGTGATTTTTGGTTATTTTGATTGAGTTTCTATAAATATTTTTCCTGTTTGCTTGCGCTTTTTTTTCTTTTTTCAATCAGTTTATTGTGTTTATTGTGTTTGTCGTGTTTTCGTAATTTGGTGAATGGTGAAAATTGAATATAGTCATTCTTTTGTTATGATACACATATGTTATTAATGTCTCTTTGGTATATTTTCAGATACAGTTGTTTTTAGTTTTAGTATAGAGTTGATCTCTCGAATCGTATATTTTGTCAAATTCATTTTAATGTTCAATAAAAAATGCTTGCTGCTATAATATGACGTGCTTATAGTGGTAATTAGGTGTATAATGATTGACATCTATATTGTTTGGAAACAGTGTAGGTATATAGTATTAGAAACTTCTGAAATTATTGAATTCGTGACGTAGGGTTCTTCAGAGGATACGATATTAAGATTTCTGAATATTTCACTCACAAGTGCACGAAAACAGTCTAAAACAAGTGGTTAGATTTCTTAAGATTGTAAACGAGCTGAGGAGCAATGTAAATAATAATCAGTTGCCCTTGTTCGAACAGAAACCTGATGAGTACGTGGTGTGCACGTGATTAAAATGCTTGGTAGTCTGCGTAATTTTCGTTTCACGCATCATCAACAATATAATATGGGTGCACGAATGCACTACTTGCGTTGTCGAAACTCTTTTTACTGTAATTCAAATATAGTTTTTAATTCTAGTTCACGACAATTTTTAGAGTTTTTTCACACTTCAACTCAAAGACAGAAGCATAAGTCACCGAAAATGGATGATGTACCGGCAATTCAACTGTCGGTAAAAGAAGCTCGAGTTAGGGATTTACTTGTTGCTGCAAGTGAAGCAATCGATCAGGAAGAACCATCTGAAGAGAAGCTAGTGTTGAGATTTACCGGTGGTTGGGTCCGAGATAAGCTGTTGGGGATTCCAAGCAATGATCTTGATGTCGCGATTAATCGAATGACCGGATATCAGTTTGCGGTTCGACTTAAAAAATTCATTTCAGAAAACCCGAAGTATGAGGGTGCTGTTCAGGGCTTAACGAAAATACAAATGAATCCTGAAAAGTCAAAGCATCTGGAAACTACAACTACCAAAATATTCAACACTGAGGTCGATTTGGTCAATCTACGAAGCGAAGAATATACCAACTCCAGCAGAGTCCCAATTATGGTAAGATTAAAATTGTGGTTTGATAACTGAAGGCTAACTCTTCAGCGATTTGGCACAGCCGAAGAAGATGCGTACCGTCGGGATGCAACAATAAACGCTCTATTCTATAATCTACACACGCGGAGAATTGAAGATTTGACAAAGCAAGGTCTCAAGGATCTCCAATCTCGTACGATTCGAACTCCACTTGACCCGCTAAAAACTTTTTTTGATGATCCTTTGCGAGTACTACGTTTACTGCGATTTGCTACAAGACTGAAGTTTGAAATCAATAACAGAACCGTAGAAGCAATGCAAAACCCTGAAATCAAAGTACGAATTGGAAAAGATTTATATGTGATCTGTATACTTACTCATTTTAGGCTGCGCTGAGCGAGAAAATAAGCAAAGAACGAATCGGTGTCGAACTTGACAAAATGCTTTCTGGCCCTGATCCTTTTCGCAGTCTACACTTGTTGGAATCTCTCTCTTTATCCGAAGTGATCTTTCATCCTCTCCCGGGTGTTCTCAAATCAGACTATATTCCAAAAGCACGAATATCAGAGATGATTGCGATAGTGAAGTCTTTAAGCGCACAATGCCCTTCGATGATGACACCTCAGATGCTGAAAGATCCACAAACTATGAAAATCTTATGTCTGTTTTGTGCCCTATTTCAGTGGGGAAATATGGAGGGTCATGAAAAGAAGCAGAAACTGGAGTCTGTGGTATTTTTAATTATTCGAGATTCATTGAAACTTCCTGCAAAGTTAGGATCGAGTGTCAAGGCTATTATTGCTAATACTCAAACGATCGATTCAATAACAAAAAACAAATTAACACGCAAATCGACTGGTAAGTTTAATTTTCAGCATAAATGATTTGTACTAGCGACTGACTCAAATAGGAATGCTATTGCGTGCGCTAAATACTGAATGGAGGCTTTCGATTTTTTGTGCGATGTGTGTACGATTACTGAATATCAGAGAAGACAGAGAAGATCTGGTTCAAAGATACCAAGCGCTTATCGAATTTATTGACAGCCAAAAGCTTGAGAGTGCAATCGAATTGGCACCTCTTATCAATGTAAGTTTTTTTTCGAGTTCTCTATAATTACATATGGTGCTAACGACACAGGGTAACCAACTCATGACTTTGCTGAACTTTAAGCCTGGACAGTGGATGAAAGACACGAATCAGAAAATAATAGAATGGCAGCTGGAAAACCCCGAAGCTTCATCAGAGGAATGCAGAGCTTATGCTTTGGAATTAAAGCCATGGATTATGGAACATTATGGAGCAGTGGAGAAAAAGTAGAACACACACAAAAGTTGGCGCTAAAGCTATGTATATATTGAAATTTTTCTATTGTATAATTAACTACACGCATTCATATCTGATCATTGCTGCGTTTTTAATCGCTTTGCTCATTTCCAAAGTTGCGCCATCTAAACTAAATTTTACATTCCCGTCTTTGATAGCTTTCATTACAACAGACAACTGATCTTCTCGACGACCCAATTTAAGGATATGTGCAAGCTCAAGAAGGATTGATTCGAATTCACTGCGCGACGACTTGATTGCCATCATTATAGCTAGTATCTGCCATTTAGTGAACTCTGTGGATTTAAGAACGCCGCATTTGTATTTCTGCGGTAGAATCATCATCGCTCCATGCACAAGCTCGAAAACATGCGCAAGTTCAATTTCAGAAAGTTGAAGTACAAGTTGCGCATTTTCTGGTTTAGAAGGCACAGATATGGATGTAACAACAGAACAGTTAGAGAAAGTGAGTATCGTAGGACAGTTGGGAATCGCTAAACCTCCAAACTGATTAAAGCCGATAGCCTGCATATGCATCATAAAATCGTCAGGAGCGATGAGGTCTAGTCGTGAAAAGTATGATATAGCGGGTAGAACAGGTACAGTATCAGCAGACAGATCCAAGAAGTCAACAGTGGTATTTCCAATCGTGAAATAGTATGTAGAATCAGGCATTTCAGTTTCACCTCGAAATGCATGAGAGGTATGGTTCAGTAGTGACGTACGAAGATGTCTGGGCATAATCTTCGATGCGTTATCAATTGCCGATGTGTTTGAGAATATACATGATGAAGAAATGAACTTTGAGTTTCCTATTATTTGAGGTCCAGTAGCAATTTGAGATACACCCGATAAAAAAGTTAGATACAATGACAACAGACTTAAAAGATCACGAAGATGTGGAGAAGTCATTTTGGCAGATTTGAATAGCTCGTTGGGTGGAATGAGATTGGAGCATTTGTATACTGACGAGGGTTGGGACATTAAGGTCAATTAGAGTTGGGTCGACTCCGTATTGAATCAGTGTCTCTTAACACCACTAACTTATCTTTAATCACAAACTACTACATCTGATATCCAAAATGTCGGACGACGATTTTATGATGGAGTTTGATGACGAGAACGTATGCTATTATGTTTTTTTTGTTCAATCAGACAAAGACTAACGATTGGGCAGTACGACTTTGAGTATGAAGATGACGACATGGATTCTAACTCGTCTAATGTCGACATCGAAAACAAATACTACAATGCGAAAAGTTTGAAGGAAGATTCAGATATTGAACCTGCAATTGAAGAGTTTTTAGGAGTTGTGGAAAGTGAGCCTGAAAAGGGTGAATGGGGATTCAAAGCATTAAAACAAATCGTTAAACTCCTCTTTCATCGTGGAGATCATGAAGGCACATTAAAGTACTATGCTCAATTGCTTACTTATACTAAATCAGCAGTCACACGAAATTATTCTGAAAAGAGTTTGAACAATATTCTTGATTATGTGTCTGCTGGTACGACTGATATGGCGTTCATGGAGAAGTTCTACTCTACTACATTGACTGCATTGGAAGATGCGAAAAATGAGCGACTATGGTTGAAAACAAATCTCAAGCTTGCGAAATTATGGCTGGATCGTGGAGAGTATGGTCGACTAAGTAGAATTCTGAAGGACTTACATCAGGCTTGCCAGATGGATGACGGAGGAGATGATCAGTCGAAGGGAACGTATTTACTTGAGGTTTACGCTCTCGAGATTCAAATGTACACCGAGACCAAAAACAACAAAAAGCTTAAAGTAAGTCTTCAATCCAATAATCATTTTTAAGGACGTTGCTAAGATAGACCAGGAACTCTATAACCGAACTCTACAGATTAATTCAGCCATTCCTCACCCGCGTATCATGGGTGTTATTCGAGAATGCGGAGGAAAAATGCACATGTCTGAAAAACAATGGGAAAAGGCGCGAGAAGACTTTTTCGAATCATTCAGAAACTACGACGAAGCAGGTTCACTACAACGGATACAAGTGCTCAAGTACCTTGTTTTAGCTGTAATGCTTTCAAATGCCGACGACATCAATCCATTCGAGTCACAAGAGACAAAGCCGTATAAGTCAAATCCACAAATTGCAGCAATGAACAGTCTGGTGGATGCGTATCAAAGATCAGACATTCATGACTTTCAGCAAGTTTTACGAGAAAATGGAGGGCCAGAAGGTATCATGAGCGACCCGTTTATACATTTCTATCTAGACGACGTACTTCGTCGAATTCGGTCAAAGTTTATTGTCAACATGATTGCGCCGTATTCGCGGATAGAAGTTGACTATCTTGCAAGTACACTGAGCATTTCAGTCGAAGAGATGGAAGATTTGATTGTAATGCTTATCCTTGATGGGCAGATCAAAGGTAAGATTGATGAAGTTACTGGACGACTAGAAATTGAAGTGTCAGCGGATACGGGCGCAGAAGAGGCAGTTGCAGGAACGGAAAAGAGAGAGAAAGAGTTGGCCAGTAGAGCGGCTGCTACACTGGATTCTAGATTTAAGGCGCTTGAAGCCTGGGGTAATGGAGTAGGACGCCTTGCGAATGTTGCATTTACTGTTTAGATATAAATCGATGACTGAATTATAGAGAGTTTGATGACAGAGGCGGCATGTCAGTGCTGAAGCTCTGTGCTCTGTGCGGATTACTGCTTATAAGATCTACCACAGAAAAGCCGTTTCTAATTCATATTCCCGCTGCTTCGGCAAGGTAACGCAAATAGTATTGTTTAAAAAAAAGAAAGAAACAGATGAGAAAATTAATTCGGCAAATTCACGATAAGCCTGGTGTAAGCAAAGCGATATCAGGAGATATCATTTAAGGGGAGAAAGGCTGAGTAAGCAGTTTTTACAAAGTGCCCCACATTCGGCGCTTAAACGGGCAAATCCATAGAAATGCCTCTTCTAGTTTTGATTCGTTAGTAAATAGTTGTTGTTCACAACGCAATGTTTCGTTATTGCAGAGCGACTGTTGATTTATGATAAATTCTGTTGTCATACTCAAGTGGCTCAAAAAGGTACTAACTTTGAACATATAATGTTGTTCCTCAGTCACCCACTGCAAGATTGAATCAGTAAACCTCCTCAGATTATATTACAAATCAAAAATCCGTTGCATTGTTGACGATTCCGCTTCACAAGCGCATAAAGCAATAATCGACAAGCCGTTATCCACCAAAAGTGCGCACTTAGCAATAAAATGCTTGGAAATAATAAGCTGAGTTTCGTAGTAAAAAGAAAATAAAATCATATGCAAAATTAAGATTTCCCAAAAGCCAAAAAAAAAATTAATCAGCAAACTCAAAATCTGTATTTCCACCCATATTTCCAACTATCACCACTTCTTACTTTTCTCACGCTGTCTCCGTTGACTTGTCAGCAAGCCAGTAAGAAGCAATTTGAGGAGAAAAACGGTTGAGACAAGGCTGCCATTTTTGCACAGATACTCAAAAAACTAGGCGTCGTTAGGTTCGGCGCACAGTTGCTTTGGGAGGTGCTTTGAACTTTCTTCCTGTCGCTCAAGTTCCAACAGGCAATAAGTTTCTCGTGGTTTACTCGGAAGCAAGTACCAACGTCCACTCTCTTTTTTTCAAGCCTTTGATACATTTGGTTGTATCTGGGAATCACAATGGGTTTATTGTACGTTTTTTTTTTTCGGTTTGGTTATATACTCTTGGACGGTGATGTGTGTGGACTTTGCATTTTTCAGGTTATGAATAATGTACTTCTGACACACGGCTGAGAGACTACGACAAATAACTAATCCACTTTTTTCCACCAAAAATATAGATCTTTAGGAACACCATTGCCATGGAAAGAAGTCGAAAAGTACGCAAGTCATGTTAGAGAGCATGGAATTGCTGTAAGTGCTTCAATTCTACAAAAACCTGCTTATCCAGTGCTAACCTACTATTTTCTTGCTTCAACAGCAATTTTTACACATATGGAACAACACAAAAGACAAGAAGGGTGATGCATTACTGTGGGGTGACGAGGTATGCGATTAGATATCGCTCTTGATGATAATAAACTAATTGTCATAAGATTGAGTATATGGTAGTATCGTACGACGATGAACGCAAAACTGCTCTTCTATCACTGCGACAGGCTGAAATCTTGCATGCTCTGGAAGAAAATGAAATTAAACAGCGCAAGATTGAAGATGATTTGCAGCTTGAGTACGCACTATCCACTCTAATATGATATAAAAGCTAATTGAAGACAGAGAAAATCAACGAATTCCCACATTTCATCCTGAATACGGTCGCTATATGCTTGAAGCTACGCCTGGCTTTCCATATTCCGCCTCCTTTGACGATTTACTAAATGTCGAGCGAAATATGGAACGACGACGTGAAATTGCAATCGCTCATCTTCTTCCACAAGAGTTTCCCGTCACTTTAGCTTCTTACCCGCGTTTAGGTGCACCGGGACAATTCACAGATCCTTATTATCCACCTACTGGACCGGCCAGTCGGTCGCTTTTTCTTCCCGATGAATTGATTAATCCACACGCACGATTCCCTACATTGACAGCCAACATTCGTGAACGACGGGGGTCAAAAGTTGCAATTAATGTACCGATTTACAAAGACAAGAATACGCCTAGCCCATTCATTGACCCTACGATTCCTTTTGATCGCGACATATTCCCTGAAGACGCGAATGCAAGAGATGGAGCAGCGTTGCCCGATCATATTTACATGGATAGTATGGGATTTGGCATGGGTTGCTGTTGTTTACAAATCACGTTCCAAGCTACGGATATTGATGAAGCGCGAAGATTGTATGATCAGCTTGCTCCGTTGAGTCCGATTTTCCTTGCGTTGAGTGCAGCTAGTCCTGCATGGAGAGGGTATCTGAGCGACCAAGATTGTAGGTGGAACGTCATTGCCGGCAGTGTTGATGACCGTACTGAGGAAGAGCGAGGATTGAAACCTTTGAAGAAGAATAAGTTTGTGATTCCCAAATCACGATATGATTCAGTTGATTACTATATTTCTCGGAATGCCGAGTACAGACCAGAGTACAATGATATTGAATTAGTCAAGGACGATCAAATCAAGAAGATGCTTACAGATGCCGGAGTAGACGATGCTTTAGCTGATCATTACGCTCATTTATTTATTCGCGATCCAATTGTTGTATTTTCAGAATTGGTTGATCAAGACGATGCTACATCATCCGATCATTTTGAGAATATTCAATCGACTAACTGGCAGACAATGCGATTTAAACCACCACCACCAGGTTCTAACATTGGATGGCGAGTTGAGTTTAGAAGTATGGAGATTCAAATTACTGATTTTGAAAATGCTGCATTTGCAATCTTTATTGTTTTACTTACACGGGCAATTTTGTCTTTCAACTTGAACTTTTATTTGCCAATTTCAAAGGTTGATGAGAACATGAAAGTCGCACATTATAGAGACGCAGTGAATAAGGAGAAGTTTTATTTCCGGAAGGATGTGTTTGCGCGAAAGCAATATGCGTCGGGAGCTAGCGTAACTGGATCCGAAACTGCGAGCGAAGATGCAACGCAAGAAACATCCTCGTCCTCATCCGATGGAGAAATGTACTCAAAATCTCTCACAAACGGCGCTAAGTCTACTGAAGACTGTTCATCAAAGACATTGCCGCCTGTGGAAGACGAGTATGCATTGATGAGTATGAACGAGATTATCAATGGTACAGAAGCTGCAAGAAAGAGTAGTGATAACAAAGATGAATTTGAGGATAGAGAGTTCCCGGGACTTGTTCCACTTGTTCAAAGTTATCTAGACAGTATGTCAATTGACGTTGAAACAAGATGCCGATTAAACTCTTACACGGACTTAATCAGCAAACGAGCAAGCGGCGAACTCTGTACTGCAGCTTCATGGATTCGAGATTTCATTCGTGGTCATGACAAGTACAAATTTGATTCAGTCGTTAGTGCAGAAATTAACTACGACCTTGTAAAGACTATCGAGAGATTCACAAAGGGTGAGGAATGGGATGGTACTGGAGCTTCTTTATTAGGCGGTCTTAATGCAACTCGGTAGGTTAACACATTACCCGCTATTGCTACATGACAAATAGCAAATGATAAAAGAATGGATTAGAGGAACATTTAGAGTAAGAGGGATAATAGTAATTGCATCAGAGAATATAGAGACTGCATGATTTATAAGAAACTGCTTATAATGGGGCTTTTTATATTATGTTTCTGTTTTGTTACATTTGTTATTAAAGTTTTTTTTTGTTGTCTATTGTTCTGGTTTGTATCTGGCATGGTCGCTGTATGAGTATGCTTTCCTGAATGTTTGTGTATAATATTTGTGTGAAGCGTGTGACAACATACATATTCACATAAGTACATAGTATCAAATTTATCTATACAAAACAAAAATACGTTAATTCACGCATAGGTTATTCTTGTTTTTTTTGATTGAATGCTATTTGTATATGTACAATAAAATCTAATTGACAGAGACAACGGGTCTCTCCTTTGAACCCCATAAATATCCCAGGAAAAAAAAACACACAAACGCAAACAAAGACACATCGAGGAAACAAAGACGCGGACAAATGAAATTAAAAAGAATGGTAGTTCTAGATTGAGAAAATTAGTTTTTCTCTCCGGTTTAGTTGTAGATAAGTAATAGGAACCTAGTAGTCTACAAAAACATATGCAATTACAACAGTACGCAGTAGACCTACTGAACAAAGCGACGTACTGAAACGAATTTCACCAAGAAAACCAAAGACATCAAATTGTGATAGGAAATGTGTAAAACGTGATTCGAAAGTAATAAATTACTCGGAAGCGAGAGCAGCAGCATCAGCAGCGGCAGCAGCCTCTTTCTGCTTCTTGAGAGCGTTGACTCGCGATTGGAATTCCATGTACTCGCATTTTTCATAGGCATGTCGCTCGTCCTATATTATTGTTAAATCCAGCACTATCGAGAAAAAGAGTAGGAACGTACGGTGCATTTCCAGGGAAGGTAGAGCGTCTCTTTTCGGCACTTGTTGAGTGGGATCAAGAGACCTGCACATCGATCTCTGTAGCCGAGTGGAAGCTTTGCGGCCTTCATTTCTTCGTGAGTGGCTATTTCGATAACGTTAATTATTATTTTTTTCTTTTAGATATAGATGTTATGATGTAGCAGTGTAGTACGCACCAACTGGCGGCCAGGCGTAAGTCTCGGGAGTTTCGTGACTCATTGTGAAATGCGAATGATATTAAAAATTAAAAAAAACCTATAAACCGGAGATTTCAGAAACAAAACGGATCTGCAAATCGATAGTAAAACAGACTTGCAATTGCCGTCAAATTGTCGCGGGGAAATTCGTCAAATGAAGAACGGACTTCGCGGTATTGACTCCGTCGTGATTGGTTCTTGCCTGAGTTTCTCAGCAGAGAGTTGTGCTGCGACACGCTGTGGGCTTAGGGCATAAGTGTGAGTACAGAGAGGGCATATGTCGTGAGTACAACGTGCATAGAACTACGCGCACTTTTAAGATTTCGGAGTTGAGATCAGGTTTGCTTTTGGAACTTGGGTTTTGAGCCTCCGGATTCGTCTGGTTTCTGCAAATTTGACCGACCGCGTCAATTGTCAGTAAACTGGTTAAAGATGTATTGCAAAATGCTAATATACCTGTAAATGAACTAATAGTACTTTCATTTGGATTTGTAAAGCATCGTCACTGGGTGTGGAGCAATGTGACTGCAGAGCTGTTAAGCACCACAAACTCAACATCCTCGGCTCCGCTACATGCAGCAAAATCACAACAACCGACTTTCGTAAAAGCTATTCGTAATGCATCAACAACAACGACCAAACGCACAAAGTAAACCGGCTTGATCAAAAGTCAGAAAAGCGCGGCATAAGTGCAAAAAACGCGCGTGCGCGCGAAGCCGACGCGTAAAAACCAAAATCAAAAGCAAAAAGCGGTTTTCTGGTTGCGGGTTGCCGCGCGCTCGCCTTTGCGCCAACTCCGCACTCCAAAAAGGCCTTCACCTCTTTTTCCGTTCTGCCCCTACCTAGTCCCAGGTGGCTTTCTTTTTTTGTTTTGTCTTTGCTTGGTGTCGTTTTGGGGCGGTTTGGAGTCTGTTTACTGAAGGTGTGTCTCAATTTGTTCGCTGCGTTGGGTGCTTTGGCGGAGACGCGAAGTGGTTCGTAGTTTTAGGTGCGTGGCTGCGGCCGCGTAAACGCGCTTCAAGCCTTACCTTTTCTTACGCTTTTCTCCGCCATCATCGTTTCAGAATGTCAAATTAGTTGCTGAATATTAAGTTCTTGGTGTTCTATTTGATACTGACTCTCATTTTGATTTATTTAGCGGCCTGAAGCTCGCAGTCTCGCATCTCGATCATCGATCTGTCTATGCCCAGACTTGCTAGATTTATTGCAATAGCGTGCAACTGAACCCGATATTCTGGACTATTTTGTTCTTACTCTGTTAAAATCACATTATTCAACGCGTTGCTGCAATCAAAATGGTCAAAATGGCAGACAAACGCAGAGATACAATTTACAAAGCCACCTACTCAGGCGTATGTTTCCTGTCTCAATCTACCACTCATAATCAACAAACTAACGCGTCGTTTTCATTTCATTTTAGGTCCCGGTTTACGAGTTTATATGTCGCAATGTAGCCGTCATGCGCAGGCGATCCGATGCGTGGATGAATGCGACGCAAATTCTAAAAGTTGCCAATTTTGATAAACCGCAACGAACGCGTATTCTTGAGCGCGAAGTACAAAAAGGAATACACGAAAAGATTCAAGGAGGATACGGAAAATATCAAGGTTTGTTTATTGTATTTAAATTGCGAAAACATTGACTGATTTATTAGGAACTTGGGTCCCACTCGATCGAGGACGTGAAATTGCGCTACAGTATCATGTCGAAGACGTACTTCGACCAGTATTCGAATTCCGACCTTCAGCAACAAGTCCACCACCAGCTCCAAAACACATAACAGCATCTTCAATACGCGGCCGGATACCGCGTGGAGGACTCGGTGGGTCAGCAGGTGCAAATGCTGGTGGATTGCCGCGATCTGTGGTGAACTCCATGGGTGCGAAAAGAGCTGCTGCGGCTGTGGCTGCTGGTAGAGCTGCTGTTTTTGGAGGCCGTGGTCGTGGACGAGGGCGAGGGAGAGGTGGTCATTACGGTAGAATAAATCGTGAGCTTGCTGCTTCTGACGACGACAATGACGAGGATGAGGACGAAGTGGAAGATGAAGTGGCTGTTGATGACGAAGACGACGACGATGAGAATGAAGACCAAGATATGGCTGATGCAGCAGTCGATGGTCCAGTTCCCAAATACACACACAGTCAATCGCAACAAGTAATAACTGACGATGAAGATCTCTCGCCAGATTCCGGTTCGCTTTCATCACATTCATCTTCCGGAAGTGAATCTGCATCTGAAGACTCAGATGCCGGTCCGACTACAGGAGAAGCAGCGTTAGCAGGACGTCGACGGAAACGGAAACTTGAAGAGGCATTGGGAGCTGCTCATACACATGCACGAATCGGAGAAGCGCAAATTGAGTATTCGAATAAGTTACTAGATTACTTCATGTCTGTTGAAGACGATAGTATACCAGAGTTTCTTGTGCATCCTCCAAGTGACTTTAATGTGAATGCTGCGATTGACGATGAAGGACATTCTGCGTTCCATTGGGCATGTGCGATTGGACATTTTAGAATGATTGACGTCTTACTACGAGTGGGTGCAAACATTACTACAGTGAACAATTTAGGACAGACAGCGCTTATTCGGTCAATCATGTTTACAAATAATTATGATCGACGCACATTTCCTCGTATAGTTGATCTTTTGCAAGCAACAATATTCCATATGGATAGGTTCGGGCAGACTGTTCTTCATCACATCGCTGCTACAACAAGCTCAAATACCAAAACATCCTCAGCGCGGTATTATTTAGAAACTGTACTTGGCAAAGTTACCGAAACACAAAGTCCAGATACGTTACATCAATTTCTTAACCAACAAGATAGTAACGGTGACACCGCGCTACATATCGCAGCACGAAATGGATCACGAAGATGTGTTAAAGTGTTACTAAGCTATTCTGCAAACGCGCAGATACCAAATAAACAAGGACAAGTAGCGCAAAGTATTATCTACGCGACAAGCAACGGATACTCCAGAAAATCATCATCATCGCCATACCAGCAAATAGATCACGTTCGGCAACAAAGTAATCAAAGTAATCATCACGCTTCACATCGGAGGCATTCAACAGAGGGATCAATGCGAAATGGCATTAATGCGCAGCATTTGCGAACGGCTAGTTTTGGTGCTGCGCAAACTACGCCGCCTGGTATTTCTTCTGTTGGGATCAATGGAGTTGCTAATAACACGGGTACGACAGGACAACTTGCACATCCACATGTATCGGAGACTGCTATTGAAGCTACGCAGAAGGTTGTGCCTGCAATGGCAGAGTTACTAGAAGCATTAGCAACAGCGTATGACGCCGAATTACGAGACAAAGAAGCAGATGTATTACAAGCTACACAATTACTCGAGACAATGAGACGAGATATTCGAGCATGTGAAACAACAGTACGAGAATTATCAAGTGAATTTACTCAGAGTGAACAATCTGAGCAAAGGAACGGGACTGCAGTGAGTAACGGTGCTGGCGATGAAATTTCAAAAGCCGTGGAGGAAAGAGTTAAACAACGAGCATCTGAATTACAGCGATTAATCGAACGCACACAAGCACGTGAACTATCTGCTTTAGTAAAAGAAGAAGAGGCATTAATAGCAACAACACAAGACGATGCCAAACCTGATTTAAAAACACAAGAAGAACTCGCGCTTGAATTGTACAATTTACAAATCGAACGACGGAAAATGGTTAGTGAAATTGTGGAGTTGTGGGCAGCTGCAGGTGTAGGAGAGAAAATGAATGATTACCGACGGTTAATTTCAATGTCCTGTGGTGTCAAAGTTGAAGAAATCGATGACTTATTAGATGGAATAGCCCAGGCCTTGGGTGATTAACTGTATGAGTTGCTTAGGATCTAGTGTATAAGATATGAAGAGCTAAAACGGCGCGGTTGAATTTTGTATTAACGGACCTTTATCCATTATGTTTGAGTTTTTTGAAGTTAAAGTCTATTGATATTGTGTTTCTTTTGTTCCTACTATTCTTGTTTAATATGTGATTTTTCCCGGATGCTCTTTT